>ML777277.1:645234-656592 GCA_009831015.1 Picea engelmannii | reverse complement strand
GCAGTGAGAACCAAGATCCAAGCATATCTAATCATTCAACACATAGTATCAAAGTAGATCTAACATTCATTCACATCATAAAGCACTAAGCATCAACTGGATATATCATACATCTATATTAAGAAATTAAGTACATAAACAACATGAACACCATAACACATAGCACATTGACACAGGATATATGTGGTTCACCCTAGTGTGGGGCTACGTCCACCGATATTCTTCTCTTCTTATTAGTCTCTTCCAGTTTTCTTACATGCACCAAGCCACAAAACCAACTCCGGATAGGACAAGAGATCTGCGCACACCTCACCAGATCCTCCTTCCCCGAGTTAGGTCCAAGCACAGAGCCTCTACACAGTTTGTGCACAAAGCACTACAAATCAATTGCACTTAGCTCTGCCAGTCTCAACATACAATATGCACAAAGCATTCACAACTATTTTCACTGATCACTCTATCCCCTTCTTACATCACCTAGCTACTTATTTATACATTACAGAAGAGGCCTAAGCATGGGTAAACCCATGGGCTGACATCCCATACCCATTACATAAACCCTAAAACCCAAAAATCCCACAAAATGGGGTGAGATCCCGCGATCTTCGCTTCGCTTGGGCGCTCCGTCTTCGACTAACCTGTCGAAGTCCTAAAAATGGTCAAACACAACCAAGGTTTTCCAAAACTTGGTCGAGGGACAACACCACTTATAAGATCTTATTTAAGCTTTACTACTGAAAAGAGTGAGAACTTCTTCTATTTTTACATGTTTTAAATATGAATTGTATGTTAATGTTGTACGTGGAATAATGAAGCTAATTTTACCTTACAAAAATTACTTGTGTTGTTCATAAAAAAAAATTAAGGACAACTAACTAACAAAAAATGTTATTATTAGTAGTCAAACAATCAGTGGACAATAAGGAAACTACAATGTAAAGAATGGTGACACATCATGAGTTGGGAGAAAGCTCCCATAATAGAGAAGAAGAATCTGATGAGAGGAGGATGGTGGAAACCCCTCCATATTTAGTTGAAATTGTAAGAATCCTTATGGCATAATTACAAAGTTATAAGGAAGACAATGAAAGGTTGATAAAATAATAGGAAAAACAAATTGAAATTAATGCACTCCTGTTGCAAAGCCTATCAAACATAGAAAGGCAGCTGCAACATGGGCCAATGGTCAGTAATGTGCACATACATAATACTAAGAAAAACCAAAGTCCACCTGAGATACAAAAGTATGGCTCTGAAAATAGAAACACGAGAAGAAACACCTCAAATAAGGCCCGCCATGGAACCAAGAAGCATGCTAACGTTGAGAGTTCACTCGAAGAATCCTCTAGTGAGAAAACTAACAGTTCTAAGGAATTATCTAGTAGTGGGACTAGTTCACCTTTTCAGGGGAGAAGAAAAAGGAGAAAAAGAGATAAGAGCCATGGACCTGAAGAGTTTAAGAAAGCCAAGCCACCCAATTTTTATGGGGATATTAAGAAGGGGGAAGAAGAAAAATCTTGGCTACTTGGCCTAAAGAAGTACTTCAGATTCTATGAATACTATGAAAACTTAAAGGCCCGAATAACCATTTTCAACTTGAGTGGAAAGGCCTCCATCTGGTGGGAGAACCTTTGAAATGTGAAAGGAATCCATGAGAAGGAGTTGTCATAGAAACAATTTGAGAAATATTTCAAGAAGAAGTACTTATCCGAGAGGTACTATGATGAAAATACTAAGGAGTTATATGAAATCAAGTTAGTACAACTCACCATCGATGAGTATGTCAACAAATTTCTTGAGTTGATAAGGTATGTACCTTACATCAAGGATGAAACGATGAATATATAGAGGTTCATTAGTGGGTTGCCTCAATATTTCCGAGACAAGATTTAGTTTGATGAACCTAAGACCTTAGAAGAAACTATTAGGAAGGCAAGGTACTGCTACGAGCAATACAAGCACAAGGATGAACCTCATAAGGATTGGAAAAAGGAAATCAAATTGGGATTCAAGAAGAAGGGGTTTAAATCCTCAAAATTTAAGAACCATGGGAAAGGCTCTAAGATGATCCTTCCTACTAAAAGTGTGTATCAACAAAATATCCCATCTCAGAGTTGAAATAAACCCTTTGGATAAACCCTAAGAAAGACTCATAATACAAATAAAGGACCCTTGAAGTGTTGGGGATGTGGAGAAGAAATTTTTTTGAGGGAGTTTCCACGTAGAAAACAAGACAATAGGAGCATCTACAACATCCAGGAAGCCACCACAATCAATTATGTGGCGAGGATAATGCTATGAATTTATGCAGCCTTGGATAATAGACAAGTCAATCACCAAGATTCAATGGTGGAGATGGAAGGTATGATTTCCAACCATCTTGTTTCTATTTTGATTGACCTAGGTTCTAATTTGATTTATATTTCCCCTCAAATTGTTAAAAAATGTAAGTTGCAACCAATAAAACATGCTAAGTCATGGATGGTACAACTAGCCAGTAGAACAAAAAGAAAGGTAACATAGGTCTTACCAGAATGCCAATTCTTTGTGAATGGGATAGCCACCCAAATAACTCTAAACATACTTCCTTTAGGATCTTACAACATGTTTCTTGGCATGGATTTTTTAGCTTCCCTTAAAGCCAAGTTAGAATGTTACAATAAAACCTTAGAATGTGAAGATGAGGAAGGGGAGAAAAGAACCCAACATGGAATTCAAAAACATGTCTCAGTGAGACAAGTCTCATCCCTTCAAGTGAGGAAGTATTTTAGAAAAGGATGTCCTTTGTATGCAATACAAGTACTGAATTTTTTTGAGAATAGTACAACAAGAATAGAGAACCACCCTCTATTAAGAAGGTACAAAGATGTATTTCTAGAAGAGGTATGTTAAGAACCTGAATAGATCTACAAATATAATCACCACAAATACTGAATACACAATAAATCTACAACGCAAAGATAGAAGAAACCACACTTTATTATTACCAAACCCTTGAGGTAGGGAAACACCATACAATGGATCCTATTATGGAAGGGATCCTCTTCTGTTCACTTGCCTCTTCGAGGGGGCATCTTCCTATTGAGCTACCGCTCCAAATACAATACTTCTCTTCATATCCCATTACATTGCTTGGACCTCTTTATATAGTGCTATCATCACCTAAGAAAATTCTAGAGGAGGAATCTTCTAGAAGTAGAACCTTCTAAGAAGTCCTCTTACATTTATTATATCTAACTACCATAGTGGACCTTATTTAATAATATAGTGGACCTAGTCCACCTTACATTGAATGGCCTCCACTATTATCACTATCGGCCCTCTGGGCTCCTACTACTACCTCTCTAGCTACTTAAAATTCCATCCCCCTTATGAAAGCGTTGTCCTCAATGCTTGATGTACAACCATATACCAGGGTCCCATGGATAATTGTGGACCATAATGCTGAAGAAGACTAGAGAACCAAGGTCCCATGTAGAAAGGAAAGCCACCATGCCAAAGTAGTCCAACCACCATTGTAAGCCCGGGTCTCATGTCCAAGTGCTCATGTGAACTCCCCGTGGAAGATCTTGGAACCCAATAACCAACTCAAAATGATGCTCCAAAGACTGACACCTGTCAGGTGGATCCAAATAAGAAGATCCATCCACATAGTGGAAAAGGGTCGTAGAAGAATCTGGAAGGAATAATACCACTGTAGAATATGCAGGATGGACACTGGTAATAATCATTAACTCTCAATTTGTCACATTGATGATCTGTACAGAAGGAAAACACCATACCAGGGTCCCATGGATAACTGTGGACCATAATGTTGAAGAATACTGGAGAAACAAGGTCCCATGTAGAAAGGAAAGCCACCATGCTGAAGTATTCCAACCACCATTGTAAGCTTGGGTCCCATGTCCAAGTGCTCATGTGAACTCCCCATGGAAGATTTTGGAACCCAATAACCAACTCAAAATGATGCTCCAAAGATTGACACCTGTCATGTGGATCCAAAATCATTAGCTCTGATATTACTTGTTAAGAACCAAAGACTGAATACAAAAGCACCACAACAGATATACAAGAACAATATGCAAAATCTCTTGTATTACTATCAAACCCTTGAGGTAGGGAAATACCGTACAATGGATCCTATTATGGAAGGGATCCTCTCCTGTTCACTTGCCTCTTCGATGGGGAATCCTCCTATTGAGTTACCGCTCCAAATACAATACTTCTCTTCATGTCCCATTACATTTCTCGAACCTCTTTATATAGTGATACCATAACCTAAGAACATTCTAGAGGAAGAATATTATAGAAGTAGAACCTTATAAGAAGTCCTCTTACATTTATAATATCTAACTACCCATTTATTATATCTAACTACCATAGTGGGCCTTATTTAATAATATAGTGGACCTAGTCCACCTTACATTGAATGGCCTCCACTATTATCACTATGGGCCCTCTAGGCCCCCACTACTACCTCTCTAGCTACCTAACAAGGTACCGGGTCTACATCCAAGAAGAGATATTGATTTCTCAATAGAAATTGTACCTGAGGCGGTGCCAATGTCTAGAGCACCCTATCAAATGAGTACACTAGAGATAGTTGAGCTCAAACTGCAATTGAATGAGATGTTTGAAAAAGGTTACATCCGACCAAGTGTGTCCCCTTGGGATGCACTAGCTTTGTTTGTAAAGAAGAAGGATGGAACCCTCAGGTTGTGCATATAATATAGACAACTCAACAAGATGACCATTAAGAATAAGTATCCCTTGCCACAAATTGATGACCTATTTGACCAGCTAAGGGGTGCTACAATATTTTCCAAAATTGACTTAAGGTCTGGATACCATCAAGTCCGAATTAATGATGAAGACATGCATAAGACAACCTTTAGGATAAGGTATGGGCACTAAGAACTTGTAGTAGTGCCCTTTGAGATTACAAATGCACCAAACACCTTATGTTTTTCATGAATAATGTACTCAGTAAATTCTTGTAAAAATTTGTGTTGGTCTTGACATTTTGATCTATTCTAAGAGTAGGGAAGAGCATGAATAACACCTCAAGTTAGTGCTTCAAGTGCTAAGAGAACATAATATCTATGCAAAGTTTAGTAAGTGTGTTTTATTTTCAAAAAGGGTTAATTACTTAGGCGATATCATCACTGAGGAAGGAGTGGTATTTGACTCTGACAAGATAAAATCCATCACGGATTGGCCTACACCCAAGGATGTCTTTGATATTATATCCTTTATGGGCCTAGAAAGATACAATAGAGGGTTCATAAATGGGTTCTCCAAGATCAGTTGCCCAATCACCTCCCTACAGAAAAGGGAGTTAAGTTTGTTTAGAGCGCAGAATGTGAGGAGAGTTTTCACCAACTAAACACCTTTTCACCAATGTGCTAGTATTGAAAATTGCAGACCCACATCAAGACTTCCTGGTGTGTACATATGCCAGCAAGGAAGGACTCGAAGGAGTCCTCATGCAAGAAGGGCATGTAATCTGTTATGAATCCATACAATTAAATGAACATGAAATCAATTATGTGACCCATGACTTGGAATTGGCTGCCATAGTACATGATTTAAAAATGTGGAGGAATTACCTTATAGGAAGAAGATTCGTACTTATGACAGACCACAGAGGGTTGTGATACTTGTTTGACCAACCCAAACTCAACGTTAGGAAATCTAGGTGGATGGATCTCCTTAGTGAATTTGATTTTGAAATCAAACATATTAAGGGAAAGGAAAACTGAGTGGTTGATGCCCTCAGTAAAAGTATGAAAGTGATTCACTTGGTGACTATGAATACCTGTGAGTCAGACATCAAGGAGAGAATCATAAGTGCACAAGAAGTAGATGAGTTTTTCAAAACTGTGAAAGCATGCCTAGAGCAAGAGCCCACACAGATGAATTATGAGAACTATAAATTGTTAATTGATGGCCTACTAACTTACAAGGGTATGTTGTATATCCCAAAATGTTATGACTTGAAGAGGTTCATAATGAATGAACTACATAAAATACCATACATTGGTTACCCTGGTTATCAGAAAATGATCACAACCACCAATAAACTATTTTATTGGCCAAGGATGAAGAAGGACATAGCTGACTACTTGGCTAAGTGATTAGAATGATAGAAGGTTAAGGTGGATCACATGAACCCGACATGGCTGTTGCATCCCCTACCAATTCCAGAGTGGAAATAGAATTTTTTAAACTTAGATCAATTTATCCCACATGCATCATGGGAATTATTCTCTTCTCACTCTCTCATATATTATCGAGGTGAAGGAGGTACTTTGAGCATGAAATGGATTGTGATGTAATTCTTATTTGCAAATGAGTGTAGCCTAAATATCCTTCTCTTCAAAGATAAGCTACCACCATTCTAGCCAGTTTGTGTTCTACAATGTTTTTCTATTTTATTCATTAACAGAAGTTGGGTTTCACTATATTTTTGTGTTCTATGCTATATTTTCATTTGTATCTCATTTTTTTCATAGCATAATCTAGATCAATGATAGATATGAAGAATATAATATAAAGAAACCCTTAAATTTAGAAATAATCAAAGAATTCACATAAAATAATCAACACAAGAGAATTGTAAAGAAAACCCTTGAGGTAGGGTAACACCATTAACTATTCCTTAAGGAAGGAAACACTCCTTAAACAATGATTGTTTAATACAATCATTATACACTTCATTGTGCTTCATTATATTTCTTATACTTCTTCATGTAGTAATATCTACCTCCTAGGAACATTCTAGAGAAGGAATATTCTAGTAGGTGGAACCTTCTAGTAAGCCTTCTTACCTTCATTGTGTTCACACTATTACATAGGATTTATTTATTAAAAATGACCTCCATACATAGAAATAGATATATCTATTATTATTCCCATTTAGTACCTCCATATGTACTCCATATTACCCCCCTAAGTATGTTACACACTCACTCACACTTAATTAAAGGATAATGGTTAGACCAGGAAACATATGGAGTATCCAAAGTATTCTACATAAGGAAGTGGTTTATCTATAAAGAAGGTATATCTAATAAATTATAAAAAATAAGTATCATCCTGAATGCCTCTAAACAAATACTAAAATTCCTCAACCAACTCCCTCTAATGATAAATACAACAAGGAAAAGGTAAAGTCTTGGGAAAGGCATTTCAGATCATGTGGGACATGCATGTACCTTCGCTAGGGCTGCAGATGCTCTCTAGCAGTGGAGAAAGGTCTATGATACTAGGGTGACTCTACGGGGGCTATGGGAGTTTGTTGGTAGTGGAGAAACACCAGAGAAATGGGATAATTGGCTTGAACTTTCAACATTCTTGATGTATAAGTACCTTGTGAAACTGCACTTGCCTCTAGGGAAGGACCAAGTTTAAAAAATGAACTTTATATAGTGCCTTGGGAATTTAATCATTGATCCATTCAGACCAAGTATCAACTCTCATTCATCTTGTCTTGATTTCTATGCACAGTGGGACCTACTAATGCTAGACTTTGGTACTCCATTGAGGTAAAATTTTTCATTTCATGAACTAGTATTTGTCTTGATGGCCTATGGTGAAAATATTTACGACTCCACCTAGTGTGTCACCAATTTCGTTTCTCACAACAACCCCTTCCCCATTTTTACTATTTACATGAACTTGATTCCTCTTAAGACTAAAACATTATGGGGCCTCTCCTTCTTTTGTTCCAATTTTATGGTCTAATCTTCAAAGTTTGTGATGATTTTGTCTTGCAAGTTTTTCTAAAAATACTAGTACCAACCTTGCCTTATCATTTAATGAAATAATTATCCAAAAGGTTTCTCTCAAGATTTTCACCTCTGTTGATACACCCTATGTTATTTTCCTAAATATTTTCTATCTCCAACATAAAGTGTGTCATTAGCTAAAATAGTTTCCTTCGCTGAAAGGAATCTTTTATCGCTCAAAAAATTTATCTTGTCTCATCGATACATCGCCTAAAGTAATCTTTTTCCTCACCAATACAATGATCAAAATATCATTTTCTTCAGTCACATATTGGTCCAACAAATATTTTTCTGTGGTGAAATTTCATTCCAAGAAAGATTTCTTCACTGATACTTCATCCAAATTTTTTTTCTCTACAATGATAATGCACCCAAAAAAACAATTTTCCCACCTATATATCGCTAAGAAAAATATTTTTGCTCACTGATATATCATTGAGAAAATAAAGTATCTCTGATAAATTACCAAGGAAAATGATTTTCCTTACCAATATGTCACTGAGGAAAATTATTTTCCTCACCCATATGTTGCTAACAAAAATATTTTTCTTTGGCGACACAACGTTTTCAAAAATCTTCTTCCACTGGTGACAAATTACCCATGACCCTACTTCATTAATTTCCCACATGCGAGGTGAGTTGACCCTTTTAAATCTTCATGCAACATTTTATTTTGTAGTTTCACACCCAATAGTCACATTTCACATATAAAACCCCATTCTCCCCTCATTTGGCACATTGTTACACTCAATTTGACGTTACTTTCTTGGATAATATTGGGAGTGCTACTAGGCTACAATGTCAATCACTAACATCCATACATGTGACCATTCACTCGTTTTCTAACATGTAATCCCCCATTCATGGGATACGACCCTATTTCTTCCTTTTTTGTTATGATACATTTCTGATTGATCTCCCAACCCATTCTTCTTTTTCCCTATCCATCGTTTCAACACAACAAGACACCCCCATTTATAGGATATCAAATGCCTTCAATTCACCCAAACTCACCTGAAATTTTCCCTGAATTCGAAGTGAGGGTATTCCCTTAAAAAAAACCACGAGCATGAAATCATATAAGGAAAATTACTTGTCAACTTCTTACCCAATTCCATTATTATTAAAAGGGGATGCCTCATGACATGTGGACACATAATATTGTTTTTTTAGTTTTCCCATCAGAGACTGAAATAAAAAAGGAAAAGAAAGGGGGAATCCTTGGCCAATTACTGAAAACTCACCGTGATTTTGGTTACCATGTCTGATTTACCAGGGATCCATAGATAAGAAACTCCCCCATAATACACTTCTTCCACTTTAAATTTGAGGTTTTGAAATGCTAACCATGATGATTTTTTGTGCTTTTGACATGGGTGAATCAGAAGAACCATAATGGATACCTACCAGAGGAGAAATAGACATGGTCCTATCACTGGAATCACCTCATACAAGGAAGAAGAGGAAGTAGTAAATATCACTCTAGGCCCCATTCATGATGATACATGATGCATTAGCGATGAGGATGTGTCCTATCACCGGGGAGAAATATACCAAATGTTCCAAAACAAGTTCTATCCTAAATTTCTAGTTGGAGACCAGGATTTGGGCATCTACAAAAACATCATATGATCCAGGATCCACAATATGAACATGTATCTATGTTTCTTTTTGTCAAGGTCATTTCTTCGATTATCTAACACACTGATGTGGATAATTGATTAATAATGGATGACTAGGAAAAAACAATTTCTTCCTTTAGTGCTTTAGTCCTTAGAATGTGTTACAAACTTCCTGATAAAGAAATTGAGCTCACTAATTACTAGATGAATCACTACCCTTTATATCTCATATATGTCATGAATAATTGGTGGAACCTCAATAATAATTTGACGACCAAGCAATGTGATTATTTGTTACACATTATTTTCATCACCCTCATGATTGTTAATGTTGTAAACCTATCTTTTGACTTCAGAAGGGTCAGTGGCCTTAATTCCTAAAGAAAGAAGGGAGAAGAACTTTTCCTGAGAGATGAAGTTGTGTTTTCATTTGTAAAAAACCTATTTTGGAGGATTTTTGCGAGCTGCACCATAGCTAGGGTGCGGAAATGCCTGATTTCCGCAAGCTGCACTATAGCTAGGGTGCAAAGTTTCCATAGGCTGCACTATAGATAGGTCGCGACGGCCTTCGTACATGGGAAAAATGAGCATTTTCTTGATGCTTATAGAAGGAGAAGCTTCTATGGTGAGGTGGCCTCCGAATAGTTTGGATATTACTCACTTTCATGATTTAGTGGGATCATCCTAACCTCCTCACCTTATCCTCTTAAGCTTATAAAAGGAGAGGAGCTTTGATGGAGAAAGTTAGTTGGTTTTGGAGCTTGGATTGGGATTAAACTTGATTGAATTGGATTTGGCTTGGAATTATTAGCTTGGTTAGAGTTGATTTGAGCTATTCTTTTGTCAAGATAGATGTCAGATCTATAGTCTTAGAATTCTTGGATCAAAAGTGTGTGGTAAGCAAGGAACTATTGGAAGGAACCTTATGACATCAAGGCATCTGGTTGTAATCTCTCTTCCTATTATTAATATAATACATTGGCATGTTTCTTTCCCATAGAATTATCTTTATTTTATTGAATAATTTCTTGATCATATGCATAGGTTGTCATTGAATATACTTTACTACTTTCACTTTGGTTGGTTTGTGTCTCACTGCAGGATCAATATCACAAGAGCACTGGAGTGAAATAGGAACAACAAAGACATAAGGAAGTGACGTTTAAAGGTATGTCTATCGTCTTTTGTTTAGTAGTAAATTTGATGATTAGAGCCTAGGGAAAGCGCCATGTCCTATCGTGTTTTGTTCTAGATCTAGGTGGATCTAGGGAGATTAGTTTATGTCTACATTTACTGATTTATCCAATAACATTATTACCCCATGAAGATCTTAAGGATTCCATATTAGTATTTAGTCGCTACGTTTTGCAAAATGTATTGAGAAATTGATGCCTAAACTTATAGGGTTTCATGGGTCCCTCTAATCCACTCTATCACAACCACTTGACACATTTTCAATTGGGAATATATCCTGTCTTCCACCCTGGAAGAGATGGTGTCATCTGCAAAATGTAGTCCCTGTGAAGCATCCAATTTTTCATACGTCTTCTTATATATTGGATGTAGTATGCATGGTGCACTCCTACATAGACATGGGATAACAATGTAAATCAAGTGACCCTTCGATTCATTTCTACTACCAAGATTTATGGGAACATAGATATCACATACACTATCACAATATATGCAAGATATTTTTCATTCCTCTATATCAATTACTATGTTGTGATCGAGCACCTTGCATGTCAGAGAATAAAATGGATATAGTTGGGAAGGTAGGAGATTGGTTTGTAATGGAAAATTGAATATATATTAGGATATATGTTGCAACCAAAGATCCTCATATATTTCCTAAAATTTTCCTTTATAAGCTTGTTTTGCAAGAAGTGGCATACCATACTTTGGTGAATGGATTAGGGGAAGCTCTCACCAGAGATAAAAAAAAA
>ML777277.1:606442-616506 GCA_009831015.1 Picea engelmannii | reverse complement strand
TGGAAGGAGAGGGGAAACTGTGGGACCCAAACCTTTCTCTAGGTGTGGAAAAATAAAATCTTTGTACAAACAAGGCAGGCATGCCCCATGCTCGTGTCATGTAACTCACAAAATGTCATATAGTAACTGAAGTTGTATGCTGATGTAGATAACTGCAGCACCCTCCGGGTCAGTTTGATAATGGCAGATGAAAATTCTGATGGTGTACATACTCTGAAAAGAGGTGATGAAACTGGTTAAGAAGTGTCGATGACCCGCAGGCATTGATGGCCCAACAAATTTTAGAGGTCTTCGGCTAGTATAAAACAACTACAATAGTTGAAAAGTAAGACCCACTGTAACATGAGATTGTGTTGAAGTCGAATGTTATGGGGGTCAATGACAACAGAGAGAAATTTTATTTCTCCCTTTGTCGTCTGAGACTCCTCATTGTAAAGGTAATGAGATTCAAGATACTGTCCCCCTTCTAGAAACTGTGTTGATGTCGACAGAAAGGGAGACACGATTCCAAGAAGCAAAGGGCTTCATGAAATCCTCTGGATGAGAACATGAACTGATGAGAAATATGGACTAAGTCAAGATGTGGTGAGACTCAAGACTGCCCTTGGTTGGGGATATATGTGAAGTATGAGTGGCATTAACTGTGAAACTGGATCTAGCGTTAGGGGGACGACTAGACATGGGTTTAAATTGTGCTAGAGGTGTGACAAAGTGGACAAACTCAAAGATCGAGGGTACATGGACTGTGGGATACTTGGGGTTTATGGACGATGTCAACAAGAGTAGAATGTAAAGGAATGCCCCAACCAAGGGCGACAGGGGTTGCTTTGCCAGAAATGGAAGGACACTAAAGGCGACAACAAAAATCTATGTAAATGCTAGAAACAAAGGCTTTGTACAGTTACCAAATGAATAAAGAATAATTTGGGGTAAGTGTACAGATACAGAAATGGGTGCCCCAATTCAAGATGGTTGGTCCGGTGAGGATGGAAGTTGTGTGGAGAACTAGTGGAGGGTGGGGGCCCCATGGGTGGGTTTCTGTATGAGGTAAATGAATGGAGGGAAATATGCATATGGGCAAACTAATTGTGGATGAAATGGAAGGTTAATGATACTGCGGAGGTGCAGTCAAGCTAGAACCATGATGAGATAACCTAGGAGTCCAATGGGAAAGCTAGCAAAATGAGGAGAAAGAGTGTGTGGCCGATTCTAAAAAATGCATAAAACTATGGGGACTCCCATCCCTAGGGGCTGAAAGAAACATGAGTGTCAAAGTGCCAAAGGGGACTATGAATGGGACAACTCATGTAGGGGAGAGTGCTATAGGGTGACAATACTTGAAATGAAATAGAGGTGATAGTACTGCAGAGCCGTATGTGAGGATCCTACAGGAAAATGTTGGACGGTGTGACTGGGAGATGCAATTGGTATTCAGAGGGAATGACTACATGTCAGTGCCGAGCATTTACCTTAAGGGGTTGCGCTGGGGTGTGATGACCAAGTACTTGCACACATGAAAACTGAATACCCAACGTGAACAATATCTAAAGATAAAGAACACATAACAATTATTTGATAATTTTGAACATGAGCATGCGTACCTAGGCGTGATCAGAAAATGGATGCTTTGAGATCCTGTAATTGAGCATGGATGTTTGGAAAAAGGGACTATATATAGCTATAGGGCCCACATTTCCACCTCATTTGTACCTACTGCCATAGTGAGTTGACGAGAGGTTTTTAGAGGAGATTTGGAGATTCCCGGAGTTCGAGCCAACTGATCTAGGATTTGCAAGATCTAGGTTAGTGGTCTCATCCTCCTGCATAGTATTTAGGGTTTCTTTTCTAGGCAGGGTCGTATGGATGGACGTATGGTGGGATTTTGTGAGGGTTGGCCCCATAGTGTGTGAGCAATCAAAGGATACCCACATTGGGGTGCGCGGATGTAAAGAGGATAACCGTGCATGGGGGTGAATGAGTGAGTAAAACAGGTGCACATTGGATGCTCACCTATTCGAAGTACAACTGCGCACTGTGCACAACTATTTCTCTGACAGTTGTGCACTAGTGCACAACTGTGTAACAAATAGGTGTGCATAAATGCATGCCTGTGGGTGTGACAGATGCGCATGAATGCACATTTGTTTCTCTGAAATTTGTGCATTGATGCGTTGTTGTGCGAAGAACAAGCACACATATGTACACGCTTGTGGGGGGTGACAACTGCGCACATGAGGCAAAGCTAGGGGGTTTTGAAAAAACTTGTCCTTTTTGAAGTTTTTTGTTTTATGAATTGTGATGGTAGATCAAGTGTTGTTTTTGTGAATGCAGGTGATCAGTTCGGGATGCCAGTCCACTGGAGGGAGAGGGATTGGGCGCGCCTCAGGGAGGTGGTGAGGGATGAGCCGGGTGTTCAGGGACCTTTGGAAGCCTATGGGTATCTAAAGTTCTTTGACTACTCACTGCTACGGTAACAAGAGTACCTGTTGTAGTTTTTGATATCTAAGTGGAGCACTGAGCCACAATGCTTCATTGTGTGGGGGGAGCAACTGAAATTCTCTACGATGGAGGATGTTTATTTCTTGACTGGGCTCCCTTTTCAGAAGAGGGACCTACCTACTGAGCCCCAGTTTCCAAGGGATGCACACTTGGCAGACTTGGTGTGGACGTACTTTTTGGGGGAGGATTTTATGTGAGGATTGGTCGTGCAGATTGGGGCGATGGATGCACTCATTCATCGCTGTGTCACAATGATGATCGTGAGGATCTACGGATCCTTAGCTACTCAGTGGATTGGTGGTGGTCTGTTAAGGATAATGTAGAGAGCATTGGGTGGAGAGCATTTTTCCTGGGGCTTGATGTTGCACACCAAGATGATGGGGCATTTCAACCGGTGTTAGGCTTTCAAATCAGGGGATTTTTCCTTTGGGTCGATCTTGGTGGCATGGTTCTTAGAGAGGGTTCCCATGTTACACCCTAGTGTGTTGTTGTCAACGGTTGATGCATGAGAGCCCCGACTGATGCGGTGGGCATCCATTTTGGTATGACGTGGAGGTGGTGAGGGTGGCCATTATTTTACGGCCGATATGGCGTGTGTGTGGCACCAGATGCCATAAATTATACTGTGGTACCCGTATGGTGGGATGGACTACCGCTAGGACTTAGATATGGTTTTATGTCCCGGAGAGGATTGGGACCATAGAGGTATGTTGATGTATTTTATGTTTTCTTATTTTGATAATATAAAATATGTTTTATGTATGGATGGATGCTGATGTTATCGTTTGTTTGTTGTGTGTGCAGATGTGGGGTCGCGAGGGTGAGAGGTGGAGTTGGTTAGAGCATCAGATCATCAGGGGCCTGTGAGACTGCCGCAGAGAGAGCTGTGGGAGGGAGAGAGATGTCGGAGGGACGAGGTTGGTTCTAGGCCAACTGATGATGCGAGAGAGAGAGTAGGAGACATAGATTTGACGACCTTGATGTAGGGCCATCGAATGTGCCTCAAGGAGAGGCCGGCAGGCTTCTTGAGGATTTCCACTTTTGTTTGGAGGTGGTGCTACAGGGAGTGCCCGAGGGAATGTGGACTCAAGTCTAGGATGAGGGAGTCTTGGAGAAGTGTCTGGGCCTTTTGATAGAGTTGCAGACCCCTATTCATAGAGCAGCTGTAGCGGGGGCAGCTATGACTGGGTGACTGCCCCCAGGACCTGGAGGACCTCCAGCTGGTGGGGAACCTCCTCTAGATAGAGGAATTGGTGGTGGTTCTCTAGAGGCACCATGAGTGCTTGATGTATATTTTTTGTATTTATAGAGGCCTGGGAGCCCATTTTGTATAGGGTACTGTGACACCTATTTTGTACCTATAGGGATGAGGGGGCTCACCTACCTATGGGCGATGTACATTTTGTACCATTTTTTGTAAACATTGATGATATAGTGATCATTATATATATATATATATATATATATATATATAAGTTTATGATATTTTTGATGTTCACATGTGATGATGTTTTGTGATGCCTTTTATGATGTCTAATCTATATGCTGTGACAAAATTTTGATGATTTATGTATGTGTAATGGTGCCTTGATGTGATAAATGCCAATCTAACACTAGGTTAGCCATATTATCTACTATTTGATTGAATTGTCATGGAATATGTGTAAATGTTATTGATTCAAAATGTCGAGATAAGAGTCTAAATTGCAGGTATTTGCGGAAGAGGCAAGGATCGCAGACGCGGTACATATTGTTGAGTTGTAGGATGACAAGATGGGAATCTAATAAGATGCTAAGGTGGTTAATATGGCCATCATTGGCCTTGGAAAGGAGGCCAATAATTACTGTGTATTCTTCTTGGTTGTTGATTGTTGGTTGTTGAGCCCAAACATATGCCACTAGAGTGGAGCAGTTCCTGTGAGGGGGTATAAAGGGCCCGAGTAGTCGAAGAGAGATTCTGTGTCCATTGGCTAGCTCTGTTAGCGTAACCAATGTAGTAAGACGATGGAGGAGATATATTTCAAGAAAAAAAATGATATATCAGACATAAGGCGTGGAGGAAAAAAGAAGACTAAAAAAAACTCTACAAATGTGTACAAAAAAAGAAAAATCCTAGTGTAGAATGACTACGCTTAAGTGTAAAATTTATTTAAGTGCAACCTGCTGACGGGTTATTTGAGAGGATGGCCTTCTGGAGAGGCCAAGATGTATGCAACTTTAATAAGGCAGTGTTGGGTGATGTAGGGTCCATGCCATAATGACTCAAATTTTCCATGGCCAAGGGTATCGTGAGCGATATCATAGGCAAGGATGAGGTCTCCTTCATTAAATGAGCGAAGGTTGACATGGAAGTCAAAGGTGTCCTTTGACCATTTTTTAGCTGCCTCATTATTCTGTAATGAAGACTGACATTATTCATCCAACAATTCTAAGTTCAGCAAGCACTGCTCCATTGGAGCAGTGTTGGGTAATAGCTCAATAACAGTGCAAAATGTGGGAATTTCACAGTCTATGGGGAGAGTGGCATCAACCCCATGAACGAGATGAAATGGTGTAAAAATAGTGGTAGTTTTAACTATCGTGCAATAATCCCATAGTGATGAAAACAACATATGATGCCAATTGGTCTTATGTTTGTTAACAATACACTACAACATGGTTTTGAGGAACTTGTTGACAACTGCTACCTGTCCATTGGACTGGGGGTAGTATGGGAAGGAAAAGTTGTGGGAGAAGCCTAGCTTTGAGGAAATTTTGATGAAGATATTATTCTCAAAGTGTTTTCTGTCATTAGAGACTAGATGTAGTGGGACTCCGAAGCGGGAAATGACGTGATTAAAGAAAAAATGCGCTGCAGTGTCAGCGATGTTTTTGAAGGTAGGCATGGCTTCGGACCACTTGGTAAAGTAATCGACTGCCACGACGATATACTTGTGTCCGTTGCTAGATGGAGGGTTTCAAGTCATGAAGTCTATGCCCCATTTGTAGAAGGGACCAACAATGATGATTGGATGTAGAAGAGCGGGTGGCACTCATGCTTTGCTTGCATACATCTAGCATTTGTCACATCGCTTCATAGCATGGATGCAGTAATGAAACAATGTGGGCCAGAAGTAGCCTTCTTGAATAGTTATATTGGTGGTGGACATCCCAGAAAGGTGGCCACCGTAGGCACCATTGTGGAAATCATTCAAGACTCTATCGGCTTCCTCGATGGTCCAACATAGATAGAGTATGGTGTCAACCCCTTGTCGATATAGGATGTCACCAATGAGGAGATATCGAGGGGCCTGATGGAAAATGCATCGACGATCATCTCTAGAGAGGTGAGACCCAAAATTTTGTGTCTGGAGGTAGACAAGAAGGTTTCCATACCTGGGGTCATCCGAGGGGATGTAGAAGAGGTGTTCGTCAAGAAAGTCCATATTGACGGGTGAACTAGCAGTGTTTGAGGGAAACACCATGATGAGTTTGGCGAGGAAGAGCGCTTTCTTTCTTTTGGGAGTTGAAAAATCTAGATCGTATTCCTGAAGAATGACGATCCATCGGGAAAATTTTCCATTAATTTGTCTTCGACTTAGGAAGTACTACATGGGGTTGGAATCTTCCATGACTTTGGTAGTGCGGAGATAGATATAATGACGTAGTTTCTGGACTGCGAGGACAACTGTGAGGGCAAGTTTCTCTTCATGATTGTACTTTAGGGGTGGCCCTAAAAGGTTTTTACTAATGTAGTAAATTACATGCTCGCGGCCATCATCCCCTAGTTGGAAGAGAAATCATGCTAATGATACGACTGAGGCTGACAAGTAGAGGATATAATCGCGATCATAGTCGGGTGGACTAATCAAAGGGGCATTGGAGAGCGCCACTTTTAAATCATCAAAATCGATTTGGGCATGTTTGTCCCATCGAAATGGGATATCATGATGCAATAAACGAAGAAAATTGTGCGTGCGAGTGGCGTAATCTAGGACAAAGCATTGCAAAAAGTTGGCTTTGCCTTGTAGGCTCTGCAGTTGGCACAAATTCCGAGGTGGTGGAATTTCTGTGATGGCTTGCACCTTGAGGGGGTCCATTGTGATGTTGTGTTGGGAAATGATGAACCCAAGGAGGTGATCGATGGTGACGTAAAAGACACACTTGAGGGGATTCAAGTGGATATTGTACTGTTGACATCGTTGAAAGACGACCCGTAAGTCATCTAGATGTTGAGTGCGTTTCTTGGATTGAGTGGTGATGTCATCCAAGTAAGAAAGGATGATACGAGTGAGATCATGGAAAATGTAAGTCATGGCCTGTTGGATTGTCGCACTGGTGTTCTTGAGTCCAAAAGGCATGACACGATACGCAAAAGTACCCCATGGGGTGGTAAATGCAATTTTATATTGATCTGCTGGGTGGATCTGTATTTGATTGTAGCTAGAGAATCCATCCATGAAGGACAAGGCCTCATGGACGACGCATTCATCGATAATTTGGTGGATGAAATATGTAGGAAGGTTGTCTTTGGGACAAGTGTGATTGAGAGCACTAAAGTTAGTGCATACACGAATAGTACCCTGTTTTTTGTTGACAGGGACAGGGTTGGAAACCCATGACGTGTATGTGATGGGGTATATGAACCCTGCAAAGTGTAATTTGTCAATTTTGGATTTGATAGCCACTGCTTTGGATGGGTATAGTGGGTTTCTTTTGTCATGTAGGGTTGATATCTAGCCAAGTTTCATTGCGATGTTCGATGATAGAAGGATCAAGGCTAGGCATCTTTGTATATGACCAGGCAAAAATATCCCTATATTCCTGAAATAGAGCTTTGTAAGTTGTGAGTTCTTCAGGGGAGCATGTGACGCCAATGGTTATTTCTTCTATGATTCCAGGTTTGATGGAAATATAAATTTTTACGATGGGGGAAATGTTGGCCATGTTGCCTTCTTCAAAAGCATCGGGGGCAGGGATAAGGTTGTTGAACCAGTCTATATGTCTGTATGGGATGAAATCCTTAGTTTTGATTGAGAATATGGAGGCTTGACTAGGAGGGTCGAAGGATTCCTATGAGAGAATGAGCGCTTTGTGATGGAGCACATTCCATGGGAAATTGGGTGTAGTTATCTCCTCTAGGATATCTTCGTCGCAGTGAAAAATGAGAGAATATAGTGGATCTGAGGGAGTAACCTTGGTGACTGTCACCATGTGATTATCTTCAAGGAGTGAATATGTAGAAGGGGTATCACAACTATGGTGCAATGGTGTTATTTAAATAAACCAAATGTATAAATATTGTGGGTTGTAGACTGTGGTTGGGGGTAAAATTTCTCAAGGGAAATGAACCGGAGAATTGGGGGGATTTTGGGGAAAATCCTCAGATAGTCTATCCAGGAACCATGGAAGGGTAGGAAGTGCCTCAAGTTCATGGGAGGTGATGTGAACATTATATGTATAGGGAGTGGGGGGAATCACATGTATCGTAAGAAGTGAGGGGTTTGGAGGATTCTGAATAAGGGCCATTTGACGACGCCTGTATTCAATGATTGTGGGACACTGGTATGTGAAATGATTAAGTGATTCAAAAAGAGAGCAAGGAAACCTCATCCATTTGTTGAATAAGGTCGTGACATAATGGATGTCAGTGACTCAGTTACTCGATGACGTGGGTGGAGAGGAGTCTTTCTGAAATCTCTGGCGTGTTGTCATTAGTGTCTGTCGAAACTGAGGTAGCCTAGGGCAATGATGAGTATAGTGGCCATACTCTGAACATATGGCACATGCGAATTTGGTTCACATCCCTTTGCTACATGTATTAGGGGATGCAGGGGTAGTACTAGGGGTGCTTGGTGAAGCGATGAGCGAGGTGGTTTCTCTATGGAGTTAGATCAAATTGCGTAACTTGAGGAGAGAGGGACATATATTTGTAGGGTGTCCTTCTCTCTCACATAGTGTGTAAGGAGTTTTAACTCAGGGAGGAAGTGGAGAGGTGGGCTCTTTATTCTTCTGTCTACCCCCATCTGTTGCATGGGGGTGCTGGAAAGTGGGGGTGAAGGTGGTGTGGTTGGATTTAGTACTGGAATCTTGATCGGGATTCCCTCTATTTGGGGAGGGAGGGATGGTTGGGGAACCATTGCGGGTGGGTGAAGATACCATACCAGAATGGCCAACATCATGTTGGGAAGGGTAAGCGTTGCGGCTACCTGGAAATATTGTACACTCGATGAGGGGTAGAAAAAGGAGATTTGAGTGAGGGCTTGGGGGATTGTCTCCCAAACCGAGATTTGTCCTTGGGGAAGCATGAAATAGGGGGTAAGTGGTGTCATAGGGTTCTCAGGTAATTCCTGAGGTAGGATTTATTCCGTTAGTGGGACATCTGGGAGTGGAGAAGCCTCTGTGGGATGAATGGTATCTCTATTGTCAGCTCAAGTGGAAGATACAACACACACTTGTGCCGAGGGGTGTATGAGCATGGGTGATCCATGGTATGTCCCTAGAAAGGATGGGTCCTTGAAAATCCCGGGGCCCATCTCTATGAGTGGGTAGGCATCAGAATTAATGTGGACAAGAGGTAGGATGTTATCAATGTTGGAGGAATGGTTAGGCTTGTAATGTGAAACTTGGTCGATGGTGATGATCTTCCCATTGTGGGGGAACACCATCGCTCGAAATATAGAAGAGGCCACAACCTTCATAGTGTACATGTAGCTACATCCAAACAAGATGTTGTAATTGAGCGGAGCGTCGATAACCTAAATATCAATAAGAATGTTTTTTCCCCTTAGTTCAACGGGGACATTTTGAAAGAGCCCTTCATGAGAGGATGGTCATCCATCATAAGATCTCAAAGTGATTACGGATGGTATTAGCTCAGGGGAGCCAAGTTTCTTCCATACTGTTTTGGACATGATGCATGTGGATGCACCTTCATCAATGATGAATCAATGAATTTTGATGTTCCAAATCTTGACTGGTATCTGGAAAGCTATTAAAGTAGGGAGACAGGGTTCCCCACAATCTAGATCAAATGTGATGAGTCTAGTATCAGCAGGGTTGACTGCCCCCAAGGTGAAAAGAAATGATTTCCGTTGAGTGGGACAAGTTTGGAGAACCTCTAAGACTGACATGGTTGTAGGAGATTGCGCCAAGTCATCAACCAGACTGTAATTGTGTGCTGCCCTAGCCTAAGGGTTGTTGACATTCCGTCATAATGGGATGCGAGGAATACGAATGGGTGGTTCAGTGTTAGGGCATGGAATCATCAAAGGCTATCCAGTTGTAACTAGAGATTCTTCTGAAGTGGTGGGAGTAGAGTCAGGGGGTGCGTTGTATTGACGACTGCATGTTTGTAGAAGAATTAATTCTTTGCTAGCGAGGAGGATATTGCAATCTGCCGGATTCCCAGGGTTTTGATATTGTCCCATCTATGGTGGGGCAGGATGCATATCTTGTTGGGTATTCATCACACCTTGGTGTGGAATAGAGTTTTGCAACACAGCTGGGGGTGGTTTTTGCAAATACTGTTGTGGGGCCTGCTGAGGGACAGGCGACGCTGGAGGACGTGGCGCATTCATGAAATA
>ML777277.1:554696-593001 GCA_009831015.1 Picea engelmannii | reverse complement strand
TTTAGAAAATTTTTAGAATTAGGTGAATAACAAAAATGTTGATGTCAATATTTTGGATGAATAATTTTTTTTGGTTGATGTTATTATTTTGGATGAACTTGTATCACTGCAGGCAGGTCATAATATCCTTAAATTGCAATTTTTTTATTAAAATTACAGATTTGAACTTGTAACATCTTATGAGGAACACTCGATTTGAATTTGTGACATCTTATGAGGAAACACATATTCTTAACCATTAAACCGAGTCAAACTATATATATATATATATATATATATATATTTGATTGAATAGTAATTAGTAATGATTGTCTTAAATACTAATTTATGGATAGTAGTCAGTAATCACTGTTTCAAATATTAATTGACAATTGAGTTATAATAAATTTTTCTATTATAATAAAAAATATGCATTTTTTTAAATAACAATTTTTGATTGTTTTTATTTGAAAAACAAACAATATTAATATTAATAATAATTTAATATAACCATTTTTCATTATTTTATTAAAAAAAAATCAATATTAATATTAATAATAATTCAATATACAATATATAATTCATACCAGACCAGATCTCTAATTCTTCTTATACATCCTAATTTATGGATAGTAATTAGACCCAATCAAACTATATATATATATATATATTAGTGGATAGTAATTAGTAATGATTGTCTTAAATACTAATTTATGGATAGTAATTAGTAATCACTGTTTCAAATACTAATTGACAATTGAGTTATAATAAATTTTCATATTATAATAAAAAATATGCATTTTTTTAAATAACAATTTTCCATTATTTTTATTTGAAAAATAAACAATATTAATATTAATAATAATTTAATATAACAATTTTTTATTATTTTATTTGAAAAAAAATCAATATTAATAATAATTCAATATATAATTCATACTAGACCAGACCTCTAGTTCTTCTTATACATCCTAATTTTTAGTTTATAATTTTATCTTAATGAATACCTTGTTTTTCTATGAAATTGTATTTAGTGGTGTAAATGAAAATTGTAAAATGTAATCAGTTACCATTAATAGAAGCTAAATGGTTTTGGGAACATATAAGTCATTTGTACTAACCCATTTGTTTTTTAATAAATAATTGCCATGTTACATTAAATAGTTTCATGGCGCGATCAAGACAAGAATGATCACTCTATTCTCTCATTTCTTCTACCTACCTATATTTATAATATAGGTGTCGGGTTGGACATCAAGATTAGGGCTCCTATATTTAAGAGGAGAATAAGGAATAATAATATATTTGTAATTGACCAAATTATATATAATTCTTATTGTGTGCTACAAAGTTTAAAGATATTGATTAAGAACATATATATAGGTTATGTTATTTTTTAAGTGAATCTTTAATAAGCAATTATCTAAATCTAAATGTTCAAGAAAATCTTATTTCAAATGTAAAGTATTTATATTACTTAAATGTTTAAAAAAGTTTTGATTTAAATATCGAAAAGATAAATCAATTTATAAGATTGAATCGAATGATTATTTTCTATGCAAGTGGTTCTTTTATGAATTGTAAAAAAGATTTTCTATGCAAGTGGTTCTTTTATGAATTGTAAAAAAAATAATGATTATTTTCTATGCAAGTGGTTCTTTTATGAATTGTTAAAAAGAAAAATAACATCCAAGATGACAACACATTAGATGTAGGATATGATTTTCTATGTATGTGGTTATTCTATGCATGGTTAAAAAACAAAATAATGGTAAATATAAAATTTGGTATTCTTATTGTGTGTGCTACAAAGTTTATAGATATTGATTAAGAACATAAATATAGGTTATGTTGTTTTTTAAGTGAATTTTTAATAAGAAATTATATATATGTTCAAGAAAGTCTTATTGTACTGTCGAAAGTAGTATATAGCAATGAGTTAGCATTGACTTTCATATTAGTTTTGTATTGACTTGAAAAATTTATATCAGTTTTAATGTTCAACATAACAAGTAAAAAAATATATTTTTTAATATAAAAAAAATAGTATTTTTTTAACTCCTCATTAGTCAATAAATTGATAGTGTTATTGCAACCTTCGCATATTTTGAGACCTTGAATTAATGGAGAAAGACAAAACCTGACAACATGGTGTGGCAGTGAGTAGTTGGGGGTCGTCCTTTATCTTTGTTGAATACAGGGAGTAATTGAGTTGAGAGATGGGCCCACAGGAACATCAAATGATTGAAGACCGAAAGCCTCAATTCATAGGCGGTCGCAACAGGATGTGACAATTGCACCACTGCCTCTTCCTGTAGTAATAAATTAATCCCATAACCCAACCCTAATCCAACAACTAAAAGCATTTGAAATCCGAGATATTCCCATCACCACATGATTTATGTTCATGGATAAATATCTAATAACATTAAGCATCTCATTTTTTGCGAGTTAGGTTGGAATTGGGTTGTTTATTAACTAAACACAAATCTCAAACTCAGAATTCCTTTTACGAAGGAAACTCCAAATTTCATAAAACTATTTGTATTTCATGGTTTTTACCTAATTTTAATACAAAGACTTATTAGAAATGGAATGGTTTGAGTGTCATCCTTCACCCAACGAATCCATTCAGGATGGAAGGAACATGGTGACATTAATTAATTTTGGATTTCGAGCCTTCTTTTATCATAGGAGGAGATTGACTATCCCACATAAACACATAAACAACAATATACTAACTTATCTTTTACCACACAGATACTAAAAAGTAAAATTTTTGGAGACAGTACATTGCAGCACACTGCACTTATTTTAAATGTAAAATATTTACGTTTTTAAATCAAAGTTTAATCCTAATTTTGTCACTACCCCACTCACAAAATGCTTTAAGTAAACTTGAAAATAAAATGATAAATCAATTTATAAGATTGAATCTAATAATTATTTTCTATGTAAAGTATTTACATTTAAGAAATCTTTGATTTAAACATCAAAGTTTAATCCTAATTTTGTCACTACCCCACTCACAAAATGCTTTAGGTAAACTTGAAAATAAAATGATAAATCAATTTATAAGTTTGAATCTAATGATTATTTTCTATGCACGTGGTTCTTTTATGAATTGTAAAAAAGAAAAATAATATTCAAGATGACAACACATTAGATGTAGGATATGATTTTCTATGTATGTGGTTCTCCTATGGATTGTTAAAAAACAAAACAATGGTAAACGTGGTTATATGATGATATTGTTTTTTCTAAGGAGCTTTATTTTGTTTCCATCATTTGGATATTAGTTACTAAGTGGGAAAATGTATATCATTTATGTGGTATAAGAAGAGATTGCTACAAAAATAGTCTTCCTCAAGTAAAAGATATAGAAAGTTTAGGACAAGAAGTGTTCTTCCCTAATAGTGACGTATGTTTTGCATGTTCTTGTTCTCTTACATGTTTTGTATGCCTCATGGCCTCCTCTTAATGGAATTATAGACCCTCTAGTTCACAATAATGTTCTTCTTTTATTCATTGTTATTCAAGAGATTCTCTCCTCTTAGCCTCTTCAATGTTACCCCTATACTTCTCTAGCACTCTTGTTCGACAACACGAGTATTCCAATAGAGGACAAACACCTTCAATAACCACCCACACAACTAAATAAACACACTAATAAACACACTTTAACCTAATTGCACATTAGACCAAGTTGATCTTAACTAACTCCTAAGTGTCTAAATAACCTAACAACTCTATCTAGTTCTTCTATTTCTTTTTGTGCTTGCTCCTACAATTTGAGAAGCATGTCAAGAATAATGCTTTATTACCAAAATTAAAATTGAAAAAAAATAATTTATCAAATATTTAAGTTTTCCTAGAAATTTAAGCCTTCCATATCTAACTTCCTTCCTTAAAAAAAACTTGTTCCTTCCCCTTCTTAAATTGAATTGCAACTTATTCCAACAAAATATTTTCCCCTTCTTCTAATCTTCTTACAACATAATTTAGTGCTTCCTTGAATTTCTAACAAACCACCTATTCAACCCTCCTAGTTATTTCTTCTCACAAAAATGTCAATGTTGCCACACATTCATATCTATATAAATAAATCGCATGTTGAATCAAGCAACAACTCATTTTTGCATGTGACCATAGTATTCAAGATTCTAAACCCTTCAAAAACATAAACCCTCTTATATCAAATTTGATGCTCATATACAATCTCTAACACTTGGTTCCTAGTTCCATTGTCAACAAAAACCCTAACCTTTTCCAACTAATTATTTGAATAGTGGCTAATGATTTTAAGGCATACCTCTAGTAGATTCTTGAGACAAACACATGGTTTTCAAATTCATGAACAATAAATAAACAAGGAAGCAATTAGACCATCAAATATTACAACTTGGAACTTAAGTAGTTCCTACCTTCAAAATACACTTGTGGAGAAGCATGTCAAGTAACTCATCAAAGGTATTTAGATGTGAGAATGAAACGTTTTCAATTATGGCATATATGTAATTTGTCGTGATATGATGTTAGGATATTTAAACATTTAGGAGTTAGTTAAGATCAACTTGGTCTAATGTGTCTTTAGGTAAAAGTGTGTTTCTTTAGTATGTATTGATATGCATTGGTAACAATCATGATATGTTATAAACATAGATTAATCCAACAATTTATATTTTCCTTGATCTTAATAGCTACATTGATATGTATCTTAGCGCCCAATTGGTCCATGATCTCAACTTAAAGAGCATGGAGGGTCATTTGTTGATGATCGATTGTGATAAAATTTCTTGTAAAATATTTTTCTTTTGCAATAATGTATTGCCTCATGTGGCCACGTTGGTTGGGACCGTGGACTATTTCCCTATTCAAGGGTTTCAACCACGTAAAAACATTGGTGTGTTGATCTTTTATCTGATTGTGTGAGTGGTTACTAAAGATGTTCATCTTGTGTGGGAATACCATATTTTTTGAACATGGTATATGAGCTCATTTGAAGACCTTCTCCCTTTGTAAATCAAGATTCAAAGCGATGTTTCCACACTTATAGTTTCTATGCATTTCTAGGTTGAGCGGACTATTCCATTGCATCTAGAGTGCTTCTTTAAGTTGGAAACACCTTTTTTCACTCGAAAAGGTTTTTGTTTTCCCAAGATACTGTCATTTTCGTGAGACCTAGAAGTATAAATTTAGAATATTCCCTTCTTAAAAAAACAAATTTATAGAGTTGTTATTTTAGTTTTTTTTATTCGAGGTTGCTACATTTTTTGGTCTATGTATTTTCTTTTATGTGTGCTCTATGCAATCTCAATAAATCATAAATAAAGCTAAAAGTGTTTTCTCTTCTATGTATTCTCTTTTCCCTATGTTGTATGTGAGTTTAACAAACTAGAAGTAGAGAGAAAACTTGCATTTTTCGAGTAAGCTAACTAAGATCAACCCCATTGTTGTTGAGATTTGAAATTTTTTCTCGAAATTTCACTTGCTTTTGTGTGAGAACACAAAAACAAGGGTTTTTTGGGGGTAAGCATGCACTTTGAGCAAAAGAAACAACAACACCAGCAACAACAACCCCATCCTTCATTAAAATTGTTTTGTGTTTTTCAGTAGATCACTTGCTTGAAAGTTTCTTTATTTAATAAGAGGTATTGAGTTCAAGTCTCTTTTTAAAGTTTATTTTTTTTGAAATTTTTTAATTTATAAAGTAATTTCATTGTAAATGTGATTTTCATTTATTCTATAAAAGAAGTAACCTGATTGTAAATATGATTCTCACTTATTCTATAAAATTTGGTCACTTCATAATTAATTTATTTGTAAAAGTGAGCTTATAGGCAAAGTTAGAGAAGGAAGGGAATCACCACATGGACCAACTTCTACTTTCCATGTGGCTCTTTGGCTATCATTTATGCCTTTTTTTAAAAGGGTCACAACTTTGACATCCAAAGTCCGTTTTCAACACCATTTTTTTAAATGACCTATTTTTTCGAGATCTTTCCATCCAAACTACGAGTTTCATCTTTTGAATCCATATTATATACATAATTTAGTATGGATTCTCCAAGAGATACATATCTTACCAGTACCAACTACTTCTCATGGAAATCCCATATGGAGGATGACTGCTAAGAAGTAAAGGATTGTACCAGATTACCTTGGGAGTAGAACAAGCCCCCACTGATGCTGAAAATAAATTCAAATGGAATAATAAGAATGATTAATCATGTGGACTAATTAGAATGTCCATCTCTCCTCATTTATAGTTTCATCTTCAAGGATTTGATGACCTAGATGAATCTTGGACTGAGCTTGAAGTTGTGTTTGGTAAACACAATGTGATTTGAGCCCACTAGATTGAAAATGAGTTAATGAATTTAAGTCCCAATGATTTTCCTTGCATTGGATATATTTATCTAAGTTCAAAACACTTAGAATTTTATGTAAAGATTGTGAAATAGATCTAAAATATGACTAATGCATATATGCTATTCTTGCTAAGCTTGGTAGTGCATATTCTATCTTTGTATCTACCTTTTATGCCACCAAAGAAGCTTGTTGGATGCAGGCCTAGTCAGAAAGAAATGCTATTTTGGGAAGGCAAGCATGCAATAAGAAAAGGATAGCTAGAAGGAAAGGCAACATGGGCGCATGCATGGAAGACCTAACGAAGCTAGGGTTAGGGTTTTTGCAATGTATTGTAATGACTGGTGAGCCAGGGGTATAAATAAGTAGTACTTAGGATAAAGGGAAAAAAGGAGGTATGGGTTAGAGAGATATATGAAAAGAGGGATAGAGAGGAAGAGTATGATGAGAACTGTATGAATCATTAAGCTGGTGAGAAAAGGGAGGAAGGAGAGACTCGATCTTAAGGGTTAGATCTTAGGTTGAGGAGCATGGTGCTGTCTAGTAATCCTCACAAGGATTGAGGATCCTGTGAGGAGAGTGAGATCCAAGAATGTAACCCTGCGTGACGAGATATATTTCTGAACTATAATAAAAAGCCGAGATCCAGATCTTTGTGGACATAGCCCAAGAGGGGGTGAACCACAATAACATTGTGTTATGTGACTAAATGAATATGTCTTAGTGTCTGATTAGTTGATGAATGATGAATGAATGAGGTAACTAAGTAGTTATGGTATTCCACATGCATGCGTAGAATGAATATTATAATAGATGATAAATCAACTGAATAAGGAATAAGTGAAAAACCATAGATCTTGCTCAGTCTCAGGTTGCAAACATCTGAGTATTGCAACCACCCATAGATCTATCTTGGGTGAGATTGTGTAGTGCACTCATGTACTGAGTTTCCTTTTGGGTTTCCAGAGGGGCCGATAATATTTAAAGGATTTTGTTGGGAAGCTTCTTAGTTTTGAACCAGGGTCAATATGTAATGGTCATTAAGAGTAGATAGACAATAGGAATAAAATCCAACAAATCTATAGGGTTTGCTTACCAATCTCCCAGTCTTGAGTCTTTTTGTGATTCTCCAATTAGAGAGAAAGATAAGATTTTGCAACTTGGAGTGATTAGCATTATAGGTACATCTAACAAATCCTTAGTGACTCAGTAAAAATATAAATCCAAGAATCCCAAGAAGCAACATCTTCATAACAATAAGAAAAACAAGGGTATTGAACCCTCTTAACCAAACTTCTATTCCTAATAGTGACAAAGGAGAAAAATCTAAAAGTAATAAGAATGAAAAGCATTGCAACTTTTGTAGGCAAGATGGTCATCTAGAGTATAAATGCTTTAAAAATATGAAAGCCTTAGAAGCAACAATGAAGAATCATAATATCAATATTGATTCTTCTTCTTCTACCTCTTCTTCTCATAGAAATGCACTTTTTTTATTTTGGTTTGTCCTTCAATGCAACTTTCAATTCTTTTTCTGATGAGTGGCTTATTGATTTTGGAGCATCTTATCACATGGATAAAGATAAATCCATTTTTTCTACTCTTAACTAATGTAACACCAAAAAAAATATTGATGGTGACGATAGATCTCTTAGTGTTATAGGGTCTGGAATAGTTTAGGTATACAATGGTAATTTCAATGATGTATTATGTGTTCCAAGTATTTCCTACAACCTTCTATCATCTTATTAGATCTGTAACATCCCCACTATAATCCTTGGTTTAATTAATGCTTATGTATATATAATGTGTGGCTACTTCCAAAGAGATGTAATATGCGAATTGTATTTCAATGCTTTAATAAAAACAAATGTGATGTCAGCTGCTAAGGGGAAATGGATAAGAGATGGGGGATGGATTAATCAACAAGAGGGGGGAGAGTCTAGGATAATGGACAAGAGGGGTCCAAGGGGGAAATACCCATGTATATTAATTTAACCCATTTTCCTAAATTTTCTAATTGTGTATGAACCTTCCAATTTCTTATTGAGTGTTCCCAAAGCTAATCATTGAATACATGTGAGAGTGTGGTCATGTTGGTCACATCGAAAATTTATTGGGAACATGGGAGTTGAGTACAATCATCTTGTGGAAGAGTGTGAGTCAATAAAGGCAAGCCAAAGAAAGGAAATTTGTATGGGTTGGGACAATTTTTTTTAGTTAGTTAAGTTTGTGCATGGGAAGTAAGGAGAGAGAAAGAAACGGAGCTTGAAGTTGATGCAAGCATGGAGAAATAATTATAGAGCATGATAGAGTGTAATTCGAGCGAATTGGAGTTGGAAAACTGAAGAGCTAGGTTGTTAGTCATGAAGAGTGAACTCATGTGTGAGTTTCACTAAAACAACAAGTGTTTGTTGTTGGTTTGTTGATAGTTTTCCTAGCAAGAATTTCCCTTGAGTTCCCAGCTGAGATATTCCTAGCATCCTGTGCTAGAGAGACCCTGATAAATGAATTAGATTCCTGAGGGAATGATATCAGTGAAGGGTTACATTCCTTGGGTTGGAAATGTCAAGAGGAAGAGAGTTGGTGGAAAAGAAGGATAGCTATAGGAGAATATCAATTAGGTTGAGAGTTTTATGAGTTGTGAGTGGATTGTGAGAGACCACCCTATTTTGTGGATTTCTAGTCTTGTCTTGGGGGAGAATGGTTCTTGATATTGGGAACAATCAGTCTATGGTTGGGTGGAATGTCCATCCCAAGCAGTTGGTTGCACAATTCTTGTTTAAAAATAAGTGTTTTATCTTGTTGTCATGTTATTTACGTGTGTTATTGCTATGCATGTGCTCAATGTAATTGAGAATGATTTATGTGCTTCTTTCTGAATGATTAAGTTGAATTCATGTTAATTTGGTATGATTTAGATGCATCTATTTTATGGTTATGGGAAACAACTAAATCTGTTTTAATTTCGTAGTTGTAAGCTACAAGAAATCGACTAACAGTAAAAGAATTAATTTAGTAAGAATTTTTTTTGTTTTTATATTGATTCTACATTGTAATGTCTCTAGGTTGGGCTGGGGGATGTCACATTATGGTATCATAGCTCTTCTTCAAACACCGGGATTGTATGGGCCAAGATAGCTGCGAATTCATAAAATTCATCATTGCATATTTTGTCTGTGATGGATTTGGATAAAAACATATATTTTTAGAGAGAAATCCCCAGTTTCGTGAGTGAAATTCTAGTTTTAATGACTTTAGATAGTTTGAGAGGGTTAATGGAGTAGAGCGGCGAAGTTGCAGATTGAAATTTGACATGAAATGGTCAAAATTCGAGTTTTAATGGCCACTTGTAGAGTTACAGGAAGTTTGGAGAATCAACGACTGAGATCGTGTTTGATGTCATGATTGATGGCCGAGATTCACTATGATAAATTTAAAAATTCATAAGGATTCGACCATTTGAAAGGTTGATGAGATCAATGGCTAGGATTAAATCGAGGGTTGTTAAGGGATTAGATCGACGGTCCATATCAATAAGAGAAAAGTCGAAATTTTTCTAAGTGTTAAAGTTCGCCAAGAGAAATCGTCAAAGTTCAATGGATGGATCAACCGAAATGAAAAATATTTTGGGTCAACCATAAGACATATATGACCGTTGATGGCCAATGGGCCAGTGGTCAGAGGTTGAACGAATCCAATGAAGTATTTTCAATCGACAACGAACATCGTCGATGGCCAAGGGGTCAGTGGTCGACTGATTTTGGATAAATGTTCGAATCAAGCAAGATAATTATATGATGGACGATGCATTGATTGTTCAACATTATTCGAAGTCAATGAGGTGTCCAGGATATCCAAGAGAATCAGTCGATGGCCAATGAGGAAAAGAGGATGATGACGTCCTTATCCATGTGTCATGCCACACCAGCATCCATGTGTCATTCCACATCACCCAATTTGACACCTCAGGATGACGTGTCATGACACGTTAGCATCAATGTGTCATGCCATGTTAGCCAACATAAGTGGTTGATGGTTGATGGTCAAATTGACCGATTTGGGAAAGCATACTTGACAACCATTAGGGATCGTTGATTGTCAATGTGCTAATGGTCGGGCGCCGACATTGACTGAAGTTGTTGAGAGATTCCATTCACCAACGAAGGTCATTGATGATCGGCGACTGATGACTAGGTCAACTATTTTGGAGTTGTGTGCAAGTCAGCTATCAGGGAGTTGGGATGACGACCAACGATCGGGTCGACAGTTTGGGGAAGTATTGTGCATGCCAAAGGAGAACATCGTTCGTCGATGGCCAATAGAGAGTAGATCAATGGTCTAGATTGCTTTCAACCTGAGATCAATGACACAGATTGCATGCCACACACTCGACCCATAAGTACCTTTTTAAGGGATGGGGCATCAAAATTTCTCTTTTCTGAAGCACCTCAAATCCCTGTAACTAGGGTCCCATTGTCTTCGGTTCTACGAGGGTTTTCTAACAACTATAAAATTTTCCAAATATGCAATCTGGATTGCAAGTTATGGCCCTTCAAAGTTTCTTTAAGCCTTCATTGACTAGAGTCTCTCACAGCCACTGGCACCCACATGGCTCCCTGTCACCTGACACTCCACATCATCATAGTATACGAAGGCTCTTCCAACCAAGAGTTGACATATTTCTAGCTCCTATAGGCCTACTAGGTTAATTAACCATTAACACAACAAAATCCCACTCCTTACTAAATATCCAAGGGCACTTAGATTCATTAATATTAGTTAACGCCTAAGTATATAGACTTTGGAGAAATTCCTCATCATGTGTTCATGAACCTAAATCTCCTGAATGTCAGATTTCTGGAGAAGGTCCCTCTATTTTAATTAATTACATTTAAATTGTTCTTACAACTTACAAGAGTGGGAAAGTAAATCCGGACCTTCGACCCTTTTTTACTTATCTAATATACCACTCCAAAGCTCAAGAGTTCTGCAACCCTAGACTCCTAAAGGTTCCATACTTACATGTGGCCACACGTTAAACACAGAGAGAGGGATAGGTAGGTCCGGTCCTTCGACCGATTAACCCCAACGTTCCATCATCCCAAGTTTCTAGAAGTCCCGAACTCCTCGTTCCCCGAATATTCCACCATCTATTAGGTCAAGAAAGCATGTACCAGGGGTTTGACACATGGCAAAGGACACAGATGACATGTGGCCCTATCAATGGGTGACATGTGTCACATTCCAATTGATATATAAGGTCTGTAAAAAGCATGAATCAAGGTGACATGTGGGATGACGAACATGGGTCCACATCACCCTAGGTGACGTTAGCATGCCACATCACTCCATACTGACAACCTCCAAGAGTCTCTAGCCTCTCCTACCTGTGAAATCGCTTGGAGCTCTGATGTAAGAACTCCTGCCAGCAACCTCCCAATACATTTTATCCCACGGTCGAGACAGGTGCACGTAGATTCCCAAATCTACGACCTTCGTTGCTTCGTGACTTCGACATTCGAGGGTTTGGCTATGTAATTTAATTTTTACTCCTGGAGTGGTCAGTGTTGGACTAACCACGGTCTATATTAAATGGTCAAGAGAGGTCCCAAATCTTCTTTAGATTGAAAATCCTCGTTTCTTTACAACTTCGGTGTTTGGGGGTTTGGCTGTGTAGTTTCCTTTTTAATCCTGGAGTGATCAGTGCCAGAGTGACCACGACATAGATCCAAGATTAAGGGAAGATCATGAATATCCTCAGATTTAGGGTTCTCGTCAGTTTGTGAGTTCGATGTTCAGGGGTTCAACCCGTTTAACACTTCTTTTCTCTCGGAGTGGTCAATGCCAGACTGACCACCACCTACATCCAATGGTCAGGGAAGATCTTGAATATCCTAAGATCTACGGTTCTCTTCACTTCATGAGTTCGACATTTAGGGGTTCCACCCATTTAACAATCTTTTTATCCCAGAGTGATCAACACCAGACTGACCAAGATGTAGATCCAACAGTTAAGGAAGCTCCATAATATCCTTAGATCTACGGTTCTTGTCACTTCACAATTTCGGCGTTTAGGGGTTCCACCCATTTAACACTGTCTTTCACCCAGAGTGATCAATGATAGACTAACCATGAGGTAGATCCAACAGTCATTGGAGATATTGAAGCATCCTCAGATCTACGACTCTTGTTAATTCACGATCGAGAAGTGGATCGGGGTTTAACGATGGGAATGATCTAGATTTTATGAGCAGAACAAAATGAATACATATTATTAACAGGTGCTTAACACAAAATAACAAAGATATAGTAAAACTAGTTTTCTATTCAATAATGAAATAAGATGAAACTGTAAAATGCAGCGGAAACAAGCTTGCTGGAATGGTGGTGGCTTATCTCCGAGAAGAGATGGGACGACTACACGCATTCACAAGAAGAAGATTACAATGAGGCTCTGAAGGAATTTTTACAATAAACAAGAATGCCAAAAACCCTAGACATCCAAAAACCTAACCCTAGGAGATGAAGCGCCAAAAGTCATGTGGGCCTCGTTTGGGTAAGTTAGTACATCGACTTCCTGGGGTCATAAATTTTGCATACGATCTCTACTTTAGGCGTGTGATAGCCTGTTGGAAATATATCATCAAGGAGATTAATTTTGGGGGCTAAATCATGCCTTCGACTATTATTGAGGAGATTGATCCCGAAAAACCTTCATTTAGGCCCTCAAAATGGCCCCGGAAGTTAAAACTGCTAAAAATAGTAAATTGCCAAAATTGTCAGAAAATTGTTTTGAGCTAGATGGAAAAGGTGGGTGGCCAATGATATCCATATGGATCAATCCTCCCTCCTTAGGAAGCAATGGAATCCATTTCTTTGATTTCCCCCATCAGATGAGGAAATTTCTGTTGAATTTTTCCCCGGGTGAGCCACTTGCCTTGGTGCAGAAGCTGCCCTGCTTTGACGACTCAATAAAGATGGATCTTTTGTTGTCAAGTTCCCTTGATCTATGTGTCCACAATATGATCATTGGATTCCTGTTGTATGTAGTCAGGGTTGAGCTCTGTTGGCATCGGTTGTTCTGCTACTTCAGAGGTGTCCAATAATGGTGGGAAATAAGGGCAAAGAAGATCCACGTTGAACACTGGGTGCAGGCCAAGGAAGGGAGGAATATTGAGCTCAAAATCATTGTCCCCCATGGCCTTGGTGATAGTGTATAACCCATAACAGAGTGGGCAAATCTTCTGATGGGGTTCTGTAAGGCATTCTTTCTGCAAGTGCAACCAAACTTTGTCACCCACCTAAAACTTATGTGGCACCTGATGTTGATCATGGGGTTGTTTTTACTTGTCATTGGACTTTTGTAGAATATCTTGAACCTGTTGACAGATGTGCTGGATTCGATCAATGAACCGGGTGGCTTTGTCAGCTTCAGTTGGAGCAGGATATGAGTCAGTCGAGGTGACCGCAAAGGGAAGTGCAACATATATGGGACCTAATGGTTGGAATCCCAACCCCACCTGAAAGAGGCTATGGCTAGTTGAGCTATGCAAGTCTTGGTTGTAAATATGATGGACATAGGGAAGGCTCTCATCCCATGTGCGAGGGTGCTTTGAATTATACATGCGAAGGATATGCACAATCATTCGATTTACAACCTCGGTTTGGCCATCTGTCTGGGGGTGGAAGGCCTTGGATTTGGTGAGCTTGGTGTCCACCAGTGACCAAAGGCTCGACCAGAATGTGCTAAGAAATCGACTATCCCGATCTGAGACAATGGTTTGTGGGATTCCAAAATGTACCCAAACTCATTCAAAGAAGAGTGCCTCTACTATGATTCTCTTCTTGCAAGCAACCAAAATCACCATCTTAGGAAAGCGGTCAACAACCACAAAAACACAGTCATTTCCTCACTTGGTGGATGAGAGGCCCAACATGTAGTCCATTGAGATGGATTCCCATGGCCTGTCAGGAGTAGGAAGAGGGGTGTACAAGCCCTGTTTCTTAGTGGTCGGTTTGGCAATAACGCAGGTAGTGCAGGACCTGATATACTTGTTGACTTCTTGTCAAAGTTTCGGCCAATAGAAATGTTTATATAGCATCGCCACTATCTTTTTGACACCGAAGTGTCCTGCCACTTGACTGTAGTGGGATTCCCAGATCATCTTCACTCGCTCACTTGATGGAACAAGGATATGGCCCAAACGACACAACAACCCATCTTGAAGATGGAAATTATCGACAACTGCGTTTTCACCCAACATTTGGTAGGTGGTGGAGAAGTCAGGGTCTATCTCATAGAGTTGGGGCCATCCAGATGTCTCATGGCCACAAGATTATAACACTGTGGTGAGTGCCATGACTGGTGGTCTGCTAAGGCAATCAACAACGCGATTGTTGCTTCTTGTTTTATACTTGATGTTGGGGTGGAATTGTTGCAAGTATGTGGACCACTTTTGATGGTGATCATTCTGCAATTTTCCCTGTGTCTGCATGAACTGTAGTGGATTATGATCAGTGTGGATGACTTTCTCCTTCCCAAAAATGTAATGTCTCCATTGGCGGCAGGCTTGTACAATGGAGTACATTTCCTTTTCATAAATAGGGTACTTACAGATAGTATATGACAATGTCTCACTATGATAGGCCACAAGGTGGTCGTGCTGAGTGAGAACGACGCCCACAACATAGTCTAAAGCATCTGTCTCAATTTCAAAGGGATGTTGCAGGTCTGGTAGTGAAAGTATTGGGGCTGAGCACAAGTACTTCTTCAAATCATTGAATTCTTGTTGTTGGGACTGGCCCCATGCAAATTTCACCTTACAACCACCCCTGTTTATTTGGCTAAGGGCCCATACAATATGGGAGAATCCTAGCACGAAGCTGCAGTAGAAATTGGCAAGGCCCAAGAAGCTCTAAAGCTCAATGAGTGTTGTTGAGGATGGCTAGTAATGGATGAATTGGATCTTGGATGGATCCACATATATGCCATGCTGATCAATGATGTATCCTAGGTAATGGACCCTGTCCATGCCGAAGGAGCATTTTTCCAAGTTGGCGTATAGCTTTTGCTGCTGCAGGATGTGCAGAACCTGTTGAATATGTTGCAAGTGTTCGGCCCAAGTCTTGCTGTAAATTAGAATGTCATCCAGATACACCACTACAAAAGTATTGGTGAATGGTTGTAGGATATCGTCCATCATCCTCGTGAAAGTGGCTGGAGAATTTGTCAAACCAAAGGGCATGACCAACCATTCAAAAAGGACTTCCTTTGACTTGAAGGTGGTCTTCCATACATCTGTCTATTCTATCGGGACCTCGTGGTAGCCAGACTTCAGATCAATCTTACTGAATTATTTGGACCCCTATGAGTTGATCAAGGAGGTCATTGATTCAGGGAATCGGGTATAGGTTTTTGACTATGATTTTATTCAGAGCCCGGTAATCAATACAGAGTCGCCAAGTTCCATCTTTCTTCTGTACCAACACGATTAGGCTCCCGCAAGGTGATGAGTTGAAATGGATGTGCCCCTTGTGGAGCAGTTCTTGGATCTATTGCTTGATCTCCTCATTCTCTAACAAAGAGCGGCGATAGATTGACCCATTGGGAAGTAGTGCGTCGGGGGTCAAATCGATGGGGTGCTTGGCCTGCCAGTGTAGAGGTACCCCTGTAGGTTAGGAGAAGATATCTAAGTATTCTTCCACGACCTTATCTAATTGATTCTGTCGTGTGGAGAGGTCGACCRCATAGACTCTGGATGTGGCTATGATCTTTCTCTTATTTTGATGTGGCTGAGAAAGAAGACAAACTTCCCCATCTGAGAGATGACCTTCCTGCATTGCTTAGTAGATATCAAGGAAATAAYACTAGGTGGGACTGCCTCGGGTATCCTGTACAATTTCCTGTTCAAAGTAATAATAACACTACGAGGCCTAGAATCATATACAACATGACATTTCTGTAAATAAGGTTGGCCCAAAAGAACATCACAAACTCCGAGAGGAGAAAAATCACATAATACCTCGTCTTTGAAGGGCTTGATGCGATACGACAGTCGACACTGTTGGCTGACACGAAGATCGCTTCCTTGGCGGAGCCATCCAATGGTGTAGGGTTGTGGGTGCGATGTTGTTGGCAGGGCGAGCCGCTTGACGACCTCTATTGATATGAGGTTCTTTTGGCTACCTCTACTAATGATGAAGTGTAGTGGGGTGCCTTTTACCCACATCTGTGAATGGAAGAGGCACTCTTCTTCTTCTTGCTCATCTAGTTCACCAGGCTGGAGCTTGGTGATAGCAATGGTGGCACTGGGTTTCGTGTCAATGATCCATCTTCCCCTTTCTGGTTCTATCTCAGAGTCAGAATCCACATCTGATTCAGAGGCTTTCACTTCAGCCACCAACAACTTCTTTGAGCAACAGTCAATAGTGTTATGCCAAGGGCTCTTATGAAAGTCGCACCACTGCCTGATATATTTCTTTGTCTTTCCGATGTCCTTCTTTGCTTGCATCTTGGACTGGTTGTTCTGATACTTTCCATCTTTGCTCTATCCTTTTTTCTGTGGGTTTGGGCTATCCTTTCCCGGTTTTTTTTGTGAGGGGTTCCCAGGCCCAAATTACCGCGTCTTTTGTTTGAGCTTCTACTCGATTTTGACGGCATGTCAATAGGCTGCGCCTAAGGATGAGATGTCCAGAAATTCCATTTCGGTCTAGATGTATCTATTCATAACACCACGATAATTGAGCACCAGATGTCACTCTGAATCTTTGATACCCAACTTGGTGTGCAAGGTATGGAAGATATTTGTGAAATCAGGCACTTCTTGGTCTCTTTCTTTCTGCAGTGTGGTCCATTTGGTATACAGGTCGTCATAACTTTCGAAAGGTTAGTATTGTTCCTTAATAGCATCCCTGAAGGATTCACAGGTGGCAATGACTGAAAATAATGAGGTTTCCTCCGTTTCCTTTTGCTCACAGAAAGTTTCCCACCAATCTTTGACATGGGGAATGACTTTGAGGAGCGCAAAAGTAATCTTTACTCTATTCGAAAAGTTATGGACATAAAAATACCCTTCTAGTAGATTCAACCACTTGTCTACAACATCTACGTCTATCTAACCTTCAAATATAGGAATATTGAAGTTTATTTGTACCTTGAAGGGGGCGACGCCTCCGTTCGAATAAGATGCATCGCGTGTTGGTAGCCGCCGAAGGATTTGCATGAAACTATCCATCATCTCGTTCCTCTGTTGCATGAGGGTTTCCTCAATCAACAGTTTGAAAGGATATCCTATCTCGTCATCTTTCTTTTCTACTGCCATTAGAGGTTTCTTGGGCATGCGACAACTTTTGTCCTCAAGATAAACAAGCTTGAGACCCAACTCTTTGTACTCCGACCTCATTGGGGACATGCATTAATACAATAAGGAGCAGACCGCTCTGATACCACTGATCCATATTTAATGAGAAGAATGAAATGAATACATATTATTAATAGGTTATTAAGACAAAGTAACAGAGATACATTAAAATTGGTTTTCTATTCAATAACGAAATAAGATGAAATTGTAAAATGAAATAAGCTGAAACTGTAAAATGCAGTGGAAACAAGTTTACTGGAATGGTGGCGGCTTATCTCTGAGAAGAGATGTGACAACTGCATGAATTCGCAAGAAGAATATTAAAATGAGGTTTTGAAGGAATTTTTACAATAAAAAAGAATGCAAAAAACCCTAGACATCCAAAAACCTAACCCTAGGAGATGAAGCACCAAAAGTCATGTGGGCCCCGTTTGGGTAAGTTAGTACATCAACTTCCCGGGGTCGTAACTTTTGCATACGATCTCTGTTTTAGGCGTGTGATAGCCCGTTGGAAATATAGCATTGAGGAGTTTCATTTTGGGGGCTCAATCATGCCTTTATCTATCATTAAGGATCTCTATACCGAAAAAAATCATTTAGGCCCTCAAAATAGCCCCGGAAGTTAAAACTGCTAAAAATAGTAAATTTCCAAAATTGTCAGAAAACTGTTTTGAGCCAGTTGGAAAAGGTGGGTGGCCACCGATATCCATCTGGAACAGGGAAATATCCCATGGTAACAGTTAATGAAAACACTAGATGTCGGTCAACCTCTCTGGTAACCGTACCAGCAGGTTGCCTTCAGTTGGTTTTGAATGTTATAAAGTCATAACATCCCGCATCTCCGAAATCCCACTTTGAAGCCAAGATAGCTTAGTTCCTTTCTGACTTAGCGAAGGGTTCCAAGGTCCTGATCATACTGATTCCATGGCAAGTTCTGAGGCTGCACACTCAACTCTTAGCCGTGATTTGGTTAGGGTCGTGGGCATGAGCCATTGTTCACACAAAAGATTGGTTTGAAGGAGGCGCCCTCCCTCCACAGAGCTCGAATTTAGTAACCTGCAAAGGTAAATTCGAGGGATCAATAGGACTATAGCATTCCAGTGAAGTCTGCCTTGATTCTTACATTACAAAATCAATCCTTTGGAAAATTCCCTTAAGTATTTTCCAACCAACACAAAAATCGTAAACTTATTCCTAAATTCATTTGAAGACCCATGTCTAATAGTTTTCCTGATACTAAGCAGAGGAAAACATAAACCATTCAAATGCAGGGGTTCACAGAAGAACAATAAGCATTTCTCTATCTCCTAAATTTTAGTGGCCAATAACTTACGCAAACCAACTTCGCCTTCTACTGAAACCAATGATGCATTGACGATCAATGAGTATTGTAACTGTGTGGCCACTTTACCTTCTTGAATTTTGTCGACATCGAACACAAGCACGTTAGGTGCAATGTTAGCTGCAAATTATTAGTTAGGATGTTAAGTTCTTTTAGGCACAAGGTTTCATGTAACAAGTTCAAACACCCTGACTTGATTGATAAGAGTCACGAAAACAAAGAAAAATAAACCATCCCCCCCATGTGGACTCAATTTAGATAGTAAAAGAAAACAAGTGGTAACCAAAAAGTGATAAAATTTTATAAGGCTTTTAGGGTGTGTTGATTTCTCAACAGGTGGCTCAGTTTTTTTCTTCACCCACTGGTGTTGTACTGAATATTGTCTGACTGCATCATCTTCTATTTTAGTGCCTCCTCATATAACTATGTTGATATTTCTTCCATCATCCCTGGCCTCTACAAAGATCCATTTTACATTTTGATTAATCTGATTGTTCTGATTTCTCTTTTCTCTAATATTCCCCAATAATGTTGGGCAGTCCTCTGTATCATGATCTGTTGTGTGAAAGTACATGCATGTCGCAGGTGGAAGTGGACATTCCCTTGCATAGTGTCCTGGCTATTGGCAGTTATGGCACACTACTATACCTTTGCCTCTTCCAACTCCTCCTGTACCTCATCTTCCACCTCTGTGTCCTCCTCGATCTCCTCGTGGTGTATTGTAATAAGGTACCTGATTATACTGTGTGGGGTTATACTGTGGCTACGCGTTATTAGACTGAGGTTGCACAGTGTTGTACTACTAATGTGCATTATTATATGGAGGTGGTACCTGGTTGAGCTGGGGTGCAACTTTCCATGTCATCATTTCTTCCTTGAACCTATAAATTTTTTACGTTCTTTCCCACATCAAGTCCATTGTCCTACAATCTTTGTCATCATGACCCACTGATTTGCAAAAGTTGCAATATGAAATCTTGGGTAATGTCTGATACTTCTACATAATTGGACAATGATATGGATCATTTCCATGTGTTTTATTGATCTTGCACCATGGTCCTCATGTTGGCAAAGGTTTTGGTAGCCCTGTTTCCATGTACTGCGCAAAATTTGGGGACTCATTCTTGTGATGTCCTTCTATTCTGCATGTGTTACACCAAACAACTTCTCTTTTATATTTTCTCTTATTCTGGTTTAGTTGGAACATGAGTTTCTTTAGATCCTCCTTCAACTCCTCTATTGTTGGATTTGTCTTCTGATACTAGTTCTCTTCCAGTTGTAAGGATTCTTGTAGAGCCTCTTCCTGAGTTTGAAACTTCTACTACCTCAAGGGGTATTTCAGATGTGGTAATAGTGAATTCACAAAGAGATGTTTATGCTACATATCAGTCATGGAATACTTCATCTTACCTTTAAGATGTTTAAACCTATGATCTATCTGCCAAACAGACTCACCTGGTTTCTTCCTCATCTTAATCATCTCATTCATATACTGATCCTCTGAGCTAGGCTTTTGAAATTCATTTATCAGTAGCTTCTCGACATATGAAATCATCCTTGTTGTTACTAGTGGACTGTTTACATCTAAGCTCATGTACCAATCTAGTGCGTAGTCTCGTAGTGTAATAGATAACTGTGCAAGTTTTGTATCCTCATCTGTGATCTGATTTTCTTCCCAAATCTTCTCACAGATAAACAAGTGTTTTTCAGGATCCTCTGATGCTTCTCCCTTGAATTCAGGTAACCTGATGGTGGTATCATGTCCTACCATTTTGAATGGTGATGAACTATGACCTCCATGTAGGGATCCTCCAGTTGCATATCCTTGATTGAGTGCACTTCTTGTTGTCTTTCTTCCACTAAAATTTGTTTGTCTAAATGGTGGTGTTATTTATAATGTATTGGTCACACATGGGTTTATGGGTTCCACACTGACACTGACATGGATAGGAGTTATGCCTTCTATTCCTACCCTTGTACCTCTTGTATTTCTTTCATATGTTGCACGCAATATTTCCTCAATCCGCTACACAACCCGAAGATCCTCTACCTCTTATTCATCACTTTCCAAGCCCTCTCTATGTGTTATGCCTCTCTTCTTATTATTCATGTTATATTGGTAGGGTACTCCACTACGTGTTTTTCTAGTTTCTTCCATGATATTCTTGATCTAATCTTCCTCCATCATGATTGGGTCCAAGGCCTCTTCCTTCCTTCCTTTATCCATCTCTTCCTCCATTTCTCCAGCTCTTGCCAGTGCTTCCTCCCTTCCCCCATGCACGGAAGGAAGTTTAGTTGTATGCTTCCATAGTCATTACACCTTTGTTATACAGTAAGATCTTGATGGAAGTATACAACGATCTGATATACCTACCTTTGGGTCCTTTTAGAAATTCTTTCTCTCCTACGTTGTAAGACTTCACAGTATCTACTACAAATTGTGTGATAAACCCTGTAACAATACTGTCTAGCCAAAAATCTACTACGTGTGTGAATTTGTTGTAACTGCGCTATCTCCCTGGGATTCCACTCGATCTTTTGGATTCCATTTGTATGATGGTTGTATTTCAACCTCAATAGCCACTCCCACAATACATGTGGAAAATAACATAAAAACACATCATCCAGGTCTCTAAACACGTACTTGTCTAGATATTTGTGCGGTGTTATTTTAGGGCTTCTATTATCCTTCTACAAAAACTCGATATCCTTTGTTTTCAACCAGCTTTCTATCTCCGCTCCACAGTCTGAACATCCCCTTCTATACCTCCATTTTTTGTTTGATTCTTTCATGGATCCCACTCACTCAATCCCATGCAGTTATAGCTGACAACACAACCATTTTCTGGTTATTATTCTCCTCTTTATGGTTTTGGGTTGACCCAGTTTCATATCTAAACAAGCTTCCAACAAATTCCTCTAAAACTATTGGTCCTCCTGGTAAACTAGAAGGAAACACAAAACATAGAGTGCACTACGTAGTCTCACCCGAGATAGTTCTATGGGTGACTGCAATGCTCAAGTGCTTGTAGTATTGGAATGAGTGGGGATTTGGGATTGTACTTTGTGATATTCATTCATTTATCATATCATCCATCTATATTAAATATTTTTTCATTCTTTATTCATGCATGTAAATCAACATATCTAACTACTTCATCAAGACAGTCATCTAATATTTAACCATTAACAACGAAGACATAAACAATAAGCATTTCACATAACACATGATCTATCGTGGTTCACCCCCTCCTGTGATACGTCCACAAAGATTTGGTTTCTTAGGCTCTTTTATTATGGTTATGTAATATATGGTGTCGTGCACACTACAACTTTGTTTATACGATCACAAAACAGACTCTAAGACCTTTGTGAGTATAATTAGATCACACCAAGATCCTCAACCTACGATCTAACCCTCAATTTCTAGTTACTTTACTCTCCCGCATCTCAACAACTTACAAAAAAGTATCATATCTTACAATCCTTCTCCTAGCTAAGAAAATAAGTCTTCTCTAACATGCTAGCCCCCTGACCTAGACCTCCTAGGTACTTATTTATACTTATTCTTGTCTTATCAGTCATTACAATCTCTTACAAAAACACTAACCCTAATGTGGTTATTTTTTCTTGCATGCACACCTCACATGTTGATTTTCCCCTTTTTTCGGCGTCGCTTTTCCTTTATTTCCGACGTGCTCCCCTGTTTTATGGCGATGCTTTTAGTCCTTCAAAAACTTCTTCGAATTCTCCCAAAATTGGTCTGTTCCAACAAGGGGTTTCTTAACCATTCTTTGGGGCTTCTAAGTTCACAAGGCCATAACTCCTCAACTGTGAGGAACCACATGGCATACCACCTATCACCATAAATTGCATGACAATGACTATCCATCCATGAGTGAGTTACCTGCATTTACATTGTTCTTCATGACCTTTTTCCTTGATCAACGTTGGGTTCTATAACCATACCTTTTGGGCTACTAGAATTATTCAATGGTTGACATCAATGCTAACCAAACTTTCAACAAAAATAATACTAGAAATAAGTGGAGTTAGTTAGATAATAATAGAGATAATCATGCATAAGTAAAAACTCATGCATATTGGAATAATCATGCACAAGTAAAAACTCATGCATATTGGAATAATCATGCACAAGTAAAAACTCATGCATATTGGAATAATCATTTATTAAACTCATGCATGTTGAACTAAACACTATAACTAAAGTGACTAAGAATAGAAATGACATTGAGTCATGCATGTAACTTGAAAATGCTAAACTACACTCTAGTGGAAGTGTGCACTTGTCTAGCAGGAGAATATTCCCTTGGAAGGAGGAATGTTCAAGGTGAAGTGTGATTTTATCATTGTCACTGCCACCTATTAAAGATAGACATAAATAGTCATGCTAAAAATAGTGGTGTAATGTACCCAGGACCCCACTTAGGCATTGTCACTAAAAACTCGACTTCTGTCACAAACTGAATTTTTGAATTTTCTCCAATTCATCCCATTAATTTCTCTGATACCATTTATTAATGAATATGCCTTGCATATCAACACAACTATACAGTCCTAACAACATATAATCCATGCATCATTATATAAAATTATAGCATATCATAATTTAAAATGGGGAGAATTATAACATATGTTTAAGAAATCAAACTTCTTTATGGAGGCAGATGAACCACATGAGCTCTAGGTGTTTAGGAACATCTAGAAAATCAAGAATTTTTAGAGTGGCAACACATCCAACAATTTTCCCTTGCGCAGACACCATTTCTTGGATCTTGAAAAATGCAGACATAGATAGTCGGTATGTCTTTAATTCAAGAAATTAACCAATATCTTCATTCCGGCTCTATGATTTACCTAAGTGTTACCATATTGAGCTAGAAACAAAATATTGGATGGTCAACTCCTCAGCGAATTGGAGCTTACACCGAAAGATTTATTCCCTGCATGGTATAAAGAAGACAAGAAAATCAAATATTGGCCCAAGAGTCGATATCCCACAACCAACTTAAGGTTACCCTACCAATATATGGTATCCATGTTGTACAAGTTGTACAAGGAACCATATACAACTCATTTCCCCCTATCATACATGGCCCTAATTTATTTTTGTGTAGATGTGGGGGTCTCATTAAACAATCCTAACAACATATAATCCATGCATAATTATATAAAAATATAGCATATCATAATTAAGATAAATAAACACATAGTAATCACAATAAACACATAAAGAAACAATGCTTATCTTTTAATGAAAATCACCAACTAGCTGCAAACCTCAGATGTTCCTTCTAGCCATAGACTATGTTGTTCATTCACTCTTCAAAACAAGTCATCCTTGATCTGGGGTTGTGACTCCACTAGGGAAATGGATACCTAAGCCAAACTAAGGTCCAACAACACACAACAAAAAAGAAGAATTCCAATGACACCAATTCTAGCAACAATTCCACTTCACAACCTCTCATTCCCCACAACCTGTCCCACCCAAGGAAGTGTACCCATTCACTTCTCCACTATCCTTTGACTATCCCACTTCCCTTCCAAGGCTTTAACAATAGGTTGTTTAGGAAGTCTTAGAGCTCTATGGCACTTGGAACATGTTGTGACATGAACTACAACCCTCCATTTTTTTTTATTGTTATTTCCCTTAAAAATGGAGCCTCCTTATTTTTGAGCCCAAGAGAAATCCTCATAAGTTCCTTATTCATTTAAATATTCTTCCGGTAATTCATGCTTCACTTGGAAAATGAACAAGAACTTAATGTTGAAATCTAAATCTTAATCGTCAAAGGTACTTTCAACTCCTCTGAGCAGTTCGAAGGAGTTACTTCAAACTCCTCCAAGAAGTTCAGAGGAGTTACTTAAAAATCCTATGAAAAATTTAGCGGAGTTACTTCAAACACCTCCAAACAATTCGAAGGAGTTACTTCAAACTCCTTTGAACAAGTTTGGAGGAGTTCCTTTCCTTCATTCTGATACACAACGCTATCACGGCAGTTGAGGAAAAATCCTTTGATCATATCGAAGGAGTTACTTATAACTCCTCTGATATGTTTGTAGGAGTTACCTTTAATTTGTTCGATATGTTTGGCCAACTTGTTCTTAACTCTTCTGAATTAACCTACCCTAACCATCTCATTAAATGTCATAATTAACTGTTAGGCTATATAAAACGAAACAAGGTTTGGGTTCAGTATTATTCAACCATTTGGAATCGAATGAGGAAAATCCAAGGATAAAAGTTTCGAGTTGAACATTGTTCGAAACTATCCTATCCATATCCAACATGCGGCAACATAGACTAGGTAAGGTTACCTTCCCCTCTCCATTTTCTTTAAGCTAGGGTTAGGTCTTTGCTCTAGTTTTCTTTCCCCTTTTCCCTAGATGGTAGCCCTCTCTTTTTGGCTCTTCGTCGCTTCACCCTCACCACGCCTTTCCCTTTTTACACCAACCTTAGACTTGTTCTGAATATATGGCTATAAAATACACAAATAATCATTTTTCCCCCTCCCTCTTCCACGATAGAATTCTTCCTATCCTCACACTTAGCCATTGCAAGCCCCAAACCCATCCAAAGCACAAAGGATTTGATCTAAGAGAGCCCTAAAATTTCCCTCCTACTCTTATAAGGTGCTGGCCATAGTGCTCCCGATCGCTCTCTTTGTTCACAAAAAATCCTAGTCCGGTAACCTTTATAGTAACTCTCTGAGCATATCAGAGAAGTTACTACTAACTTCTCCGATGTTCTTAGATGAGTTGACATTAACTCTTCTGCACACTTTCATAATATATGGAAACAAATCCTCTGATCATATTAGAGGAGTTACTTTTAAATCCTCCAATATGATCAGAGGAGTTCTTGGTAAGTTCTCTGAACTCCTCGATGTGATTTAACTAACCCTTCCGAATACATATCAGAGAATTTAGTAACAACTTCTTTTATGTGCTCGGAGGAGTTTCTACTAACTCCTCTGATATGCTTGGAGGAGTTGTTAATAACTCCTCCGATATGATCGGAGAAGTTGTTACCAACTCCTTCAATCTGTATTAAGGAAGTAGTTTTATTATGCTCTAATTTTTCTTTTCCAAGATTATGCCCAAGATTTTCACCCCAAAATATCACTGAGATTTGTCTACTATCAACCTGACATTTGTGAGAAGCAACTTGCCATGAATTGTTTTCATTAATTCTTATAATTGTCTGATCATTTAACTATTTACAAATAACATGCTCTAAATTTATCTCATCTTCAGATTCAAACATGTCACCACAAAAGAAGATGAGGATGAAACCAACAGGGGTTGATCCATCTGGCAGCTCCTAGTAGACAATAGAGACAGAAAGTGTCGGGACCGTATATGACGATACATTGGGACTTCTAGACAAAGATGGACAAAATTTAAAATGGGGAGAATTATAACATATGTTTAAGAAATCAAACTTCTTAGTGGAGGCAGAGGAACCACATGAGCTCTAGGTGTTTAGGAACATCTAGAAAATCAAGAATTTTCAGAGTGGCAGCACATCCAACAATTTTCCCTTGTGTAGACACCATTTCTTGGATTTTGAAAAATGCAGACATAGATAGTCGGTATGTCTTTAATTCAATAAAATAACCAATATCTTCATTCAGGCCCTATGATTTACCTAAGTGTTACCATATTTAGCTGGAAACAAAATATTGGATGGTCAACTTCTCAGTGAATTGGAGCTTACACCGAAAGATTTATTCCCCTCATGGTATAAAGAAGACAAGTAGTTCAAATATTGGCCCAAGTGTCGATATCCCACAACTAACTTAAGGAGACCCTACCAATATATGGTATCCATGTTGTGCAGGTTGTACAGGGAACCATATACAACTCATTTCCCCCTATCATACATGGCCCTAATTTATTTTTGTGTAGATGTGGGGGTCTCATTAAACAATCCTAACAAATCCATGCATAATTATATAAAATTATAGCATATCATAATTAAGATAAATAAACACATAGTAATCACAATAAACACATAAAGGAACAATGCTTATCTTTTAATGAAAATCACCAACTAGCTGCAGACCTCAGACGTTCCTTCTAGCCATAGACTATGTTGTTCATTCACTCTTCACAACAAGTCATCCTTGATCTGGGGTTGTGACTCCACTAGGGAAAAAGATACCTATGCCAAACTAAGGTCCAACAACACACAACAAAAAAAGACAATTCCAATGGCACCAATTCTAGCAGCAGTTCCACTTCACAACCTCTCATTCCCCACAACCTGTCCCACCCAAGGAAGTGTACCCATTCACTTCTCCATTATCCTTTGACTATCCCACTTCCCTTCTAGGGCTTTAACAATAGGTTATTTAGGAAGTCTTAGAGCTCTATGGCACTTGGAACATGTTGTGACATGAACTACAACCCTCCATCTTTTTTACTATTATTTCCCTTAAAAATGGAGCCTCCTTATTTTTGAGCCCAAGAGAAAACCTCATAAGTCCCTTCTTCGTTTAAATATTCTTCTGGTAATTCATGCTTCACTTGAAAAATGAACAAGAACTTAACATTGAAATCTAAATCTTAATCGTCAAAGTTACTTTCAACTCTTCTGAGCAGTTCGAAGGAGTTACTTCAAACTCCTCCAAGAAGTTTAGAGGAGTTACTTAAAACTCCTATGAACAATTCAGAGGAGTTACTTCAAACTCCTTCGAACAAGTTTGGAGGAGTTCCTTTCTTTCATTTTGTTACACAACGCTATCACGACAATTGAGGAAAACTCCTTCGATCATATCAAAGGAGTTACTTCTAACTCCTCTAATATGTTTGTAGGAGTTACCTTTAACTCGTTTGATATATTTGGCCAACTTGTTCTTAACTCTTCTGAATTAACCTACCCCAACCATCTCATTAAATGTCATAATTAACTGCTAGGCTATATAAAATGAAATAGGGTTTGGGTTCAGTATTATTCAACCATTTGGAATCGAATGAGGAAAGTCCAAGGATAAAAGTGTCGAGTTGAACGTTGTTCTAAAATATCCTATCCATATCCAACACGTGGCAACATAGACCGGGTAAGGTTACCTCCCCCTCTCCATTTTCTTTAAGATAGGGTTATGTCTTTGCTCTAGTTTTCTTTCCCCTTTTCCCTAGACCATAGACCTCTCTTTTCGGCTCTTCGTTGCTTCACCCTCACCAAGCCTTTCCCTTTTTACAACAGCCTTAGACTCGTTCTGAATCTATGGCTACAAAATACACAAACAATCATTTTTCCCCGTCCCTCTTCCATGATAGAATTCTCCCTATCCTCGCACTTAGCCATTGCAAGCCCCAAACCCATCCAAAGCATGAAGGATTTGACCTAAGAGAGCCCTAAAATTTCCCTCCTACTATTCTAAGGCATTGTCCATAGTGCTCCCGGTCGCTCTCTTTGTTCATGGAAAATCCTAATCCAGTAACCTTTATAGTAACTCTCCAAGCATATCAGAGAAGTTACTACTAAATTCTTTGATGTGCTCAGATGAGTTGACATTATCTCTTCTGCACACTTTCAGAATATATGGAAACAAATCCTCTGATGATATTGAAGGAGTTACTTTTAACTCCTTCGATACGATTAGAGGAGTTATTGGTAAGTTCTATGAACTCCTCAATGTGATTTGACTAACCCTTCCGAATACATATCGGAGAAGTTACTAACAACTTCTTTGATGTGCTCGAAGGAGTTGTTACTAACTCTGTCAATCTGCATTAAGGAAGTTGTTTTATAATGATTTGATTTTTCTTTTCCAAGATTATGCTCAAGCTTTTCACCCCAAAATATCACTGAGATTTGTCTACTATCAACTTTACATTTGTGAGAAGCAACTTGCCATGACTTGTTTTCATTAATTCTTATAATTGTTTGATCATTTAACTATTTAAAAATAACATTCTCTAAATTTATCTCGTGTACAGATTCAAACATGTCACCACGAAAGAAGATGACGATGAAAACAATAGGGGTTGATCCATATGGCAGTTCCTAGCAGACAATAGAGACAGAAAGTGTCGGGACCGTATATGATGATACATCGGGACTTCTAGACAAAGATGGACAAAATTTAAAATGGGGAGAATTATAACATATGTTTAAGAAATAAAAATTCTCGGTGGAGGAAGAGGGACCATATGAGCTCTAGGTGTTTAGGAACATCTAAAAAATCAATAATTTTCAAAGTGGCAACACATCCAACAATTTTCCCTTGTGTAGACACCATTTCTTGGATTTTGAAAAACGCAGACATAGATAGTCGGTATGTATTTAATTCAAGAAAATAACCAATATCTTCATTCAGGACCTATGATTTAGCTAAGTGTTACCATATTGAGCTAGAAAAAAAATATTGGATGGTCAACTCCTCAGGGAATTGGAGCTTACACCGAAAGATTTATTTTCCGCATGGTATAAAGAAGACAAGTAGTTCAAATATTGGCCCAAGAGACGATATCCCACAACCAACTTAAAGAGACCCTACCAATATATGGTATCCATGTTGTGCAGGTTGTATAGGGAACCATATACAACTCATTTCCCCCTATCATATATGCCCCTAATTTATTTTTTTTAAGATGTGGGGGTCTCATTTAACTGGGCATACATTTTGTCTAAAAATATCAAAGATGACATTTCTGTAGTAACACAAGCACAACCATGAAGCTTCCCCAGCTTCCATATTTCTTCATGTCTTCTAGACATATTGTGTATCATGCACAAGTACTCAAACATGGGATAGAGTTGGTTACCCTCTGATGCTAATATCCACATCTACTGCAAGGTTCTTTAGGAGCACAAATATTGAACATACTATCAAAAAATCTATGAACACTTCCTTTCCTGACTGTATGAGTTTATGTTTTACACCTCCCCACCTTGTATGACATACAAGGCCATAACAATCATAAGAAGGATTGGGGACTACTATTTAATGGATCATGGTACCTATATAAGGATACATGGTGTAATGAAACTACACCATCTACTCCCTTGAGTCATTTCTGACAAACTTGTACTCTAGGAAGTGGCATATCAAACTATCATAAATGGGGCCAGAGGAATTCTATATAGATCAAAGAAAGAAATTTGGCCTCCACTACCTCTTTACATTCGTAACTATTTCTTGGAAAACACCAACCAATCTGAGGCGAAAGTAGATGTCTTTCTTTCCTACCACTTTGGAGAGGAAATATTCAGTAGGCATGACCCCAAGAACATTGTCAAAGATCGCTTCCATAGCATGAGACTCCCATATAGTTACACCACTGAGTTCTGGGAAGAAGAAGAGGTGCATCAAAATTCCATAACTTATGATGAAGTTATATTCAACATGCGGGGCTAGCCAAAAGGAAGAATCGTAGACGAAGAAGCTACAAAAGAAGCGGCCAGAAAAGATGAAAAGCAAGATGAAGATGATAGATATTCCCCCATTTCCTTATCAACTCATTCATGTTCCATAGAAGAGGATGAAGAGGCACCAACATATATAAGGAGAAGAGATATAGAGAAGGTACTAAAAAGGACAAATGATGCTAAAAAGAAGCAGAAAATAGAAGTTGACAAAGCAAAGGATAGGGTAGAAAATGAAGCGAAGGCTAAATCTAAAGTTAAGGCAAAAGATGAAGTTGAAGTGAAAGTTGTTCCAAAAAAGGAAAAGGAACTAGCTGAAGTGGCAAGAATAGCAGGAGAATAAAGAAGAGAAAGAAGCAACGGATAAAGCTATTGAAGAAGAAAGACAGAAGAAGAGTATAGATGATAGAGAAGGTGACACACACCCAATGGACTTGGATATCCTTGGAATGTCCACCGCATGTGCAAGAGAAGAAAAAACAAGCAGTGGTTTAGGTCTTGGGCCCTAGGAACCTTTTTGGTTATCCAAAATATTGGATCTACGCAGTTTCACATACGATAGTAAAACCAACCGAGTTGTGCAAGAAAGAGTGAAAAAGGTTCCAATTCCATAAGGAGATCCTTTATTAGTGGTTACTTAGGTCCCCATCATAGGAGATGTCAAGGAAGACCCTGTGGCAACAACTAGGGAAAGATTTGAATTTATGGATTCAACCATGGACAATATACAAAGGTTTTCCCAGTAGAATGAAGAAAAAGAGATGAGTATCAAAACGCTATAAGAGAGGCTCCAACAAGTAAAGATTGATGAAAGGAGTCTTCTCAACTTTAAGACCAGTGCATAAAACACAAGGAATGATTTGTAAGGTGACATCGTTGACATGTATGTCAATCTACATCTCTTCAAAAATGTGGTTGCAATAGTTATTGGCCAAAACAACCATATACAAATGTAACTGACACAATACAACACTATTCGTGAAGGTATAGCCAACATTAATACCTAGATAGAAGAGAATCATGATGCACCTCCTAATATGCATAGACCCTCAAAATAAGCAAGAAAAATAAACGTATATGCATTAGATCATTTCCAATAGGTAGGGGAAAATGAAAACAAAGAAGTAACCAAGGAAATGGTGATATCTTCAAGTACTCACAAAGATGCCCACAAGTTGATAAGGAATGGGCGTCTCCAAAAACTAGATGAAATAGGAAAAATTTGGTCACAGAAGAATTAGTGAATGCAATCCAATACAACACGAGTCAAAGGATATAGATAGTAGAAGAAAAAACCTTCATCTCCACCGATCTCATTGGCCACATCTATTACAGCCGGTAAAGCTTCACACTATGATACAATATTACATGACAAGGCTGGAGAAGGACATAGGAGCCCTTGATGACATCATCACCATGACTGAAGAAACCTTGGAATAGCTATCTTATAGAAGAATTGAATTGTTATATAATTAGTTGGAGGTTTGGACAACTTATATCCAAAGAAACAATTCATAGGGAAAGGAAAAATGACTTTTTTCTTTCGTCCTTTTACTAACTACCTCAAATTTCGTCCTTTCTTCCCCTTTTCATGAAAAAATGGAAGGTGAAAACTTTTGTAACTGCCTCTTCAAGAAGAAGGAGAAAAGACGACCATGAGTTACAAGTTTTTGTATAAAATAGACTAGAGGTTCCTTTGAGGAAGACTTTTTTTGGGGCTTTTCAAGCATTGTATAGACCCAAGAAAATTTTCAAGAAATTATACAGTGTTAATGAATATTCAGACACCCTCAGGGCCAACTTGTTATAGAAGGATTTCTATGTAGAAACAGATCGAAGCTTTGAACTAATTCAAGTGAAGATATTTGTTGTTTCTATGGACTGTAAGAATGTTTTGTTTGTTGTAGACTAATTCTTATACAATCTTAATCATTCTGCAATTATTGACTTTTATTTGAATAATTCAATGCCTTGATATTTTTGGGTTATTATAGTATATGTTTTTTTGATCTAGACTAATAGGATTATATACGTATGTATTATATTGTATCCAATCTTCCTCTTTTATGCAGTTAACTGTATTAAATTTGTGTAAATTTTTGGTTGCACTATAACTCACTGATTACTTTAGCGTGCTCCTAGCTAGGATAGGTTAGCATAGATTAGAAATATATTAGTTGTATTTATATACATAGTCTTCATATACATGTTTTCATTTCATCCATCCACTTTATTGGTACACCAGACTGTAATCGGTATGAAAACCAAAAGAAAACAATAAATGGAAGTTGGGTCAAATTTCGGATGGGACTCCTAATCCAAACGATGTATAGTCTAATTGGGACCATATAACGGGGAGTACCCCTTGTTTTTGTTGCTCGAATTTGAGCCCGTCAACATAATTGGCACTAGAAGGAGGGCCATATTTTATGGATTACATACATGAACTAAACAATAACCGAAATTAGTCTTCAATGAGTAATCCCAACTCACAACCTACCTTGTTTCCTCAAGTCGAGTCCAAACAATAATTTATTTATGAAGACTCATTTCATAAGTGCTTCTACTAGTCCTGAAATACATTCTTAGACCTAGTTTCACATACCTCAAGAATAACTTCACAAACACGAAGAATTACTCGTACTTCCATGAAATTTCTTGGAAAATTACCTATAGACTCTGAACTCCCTAAGAGAAAATAAAACCATGTAGAACATCCTAAAACAAATACTAATTTTTACATCGACTCTGCAAATTACCTTATTGAAACTGCATCACAAGAGGTTCTGGTACCCTTAAGTAGAGCTACACAATTCCTTATCAAACCTGAAGAATAATTCAGAGGTGAACAACTAGAAATCACCATAGAACAAATAATGGGAGAAAACAGGATTCATAGAGAGGTTATACCACGATAGAGATCCCAAGGATCTCTAAATATGGCTTGGGAACTTCATGAAATTCCAAGGAAGGTTGATAAAATCTTACCGAAATTCGACCCAGACAAACCCGGATCCCCAGAAGATCATTTTAATAATTTCTTTTTAGCCATACATATTCTAGGTGTCAAACATGATGACGTAGTATGTAGGTTGTTTCCTTACACCTTTTCAGGAAAATCCTCTACTTGGTACTTCATCCTACCTGTCGAATCTATCACAAACTGGGATAGTTTCAAAATTCTCTTTATGAGGAAGATAGAGGAAAGAAAAACAACGACATCCCTACATAATGAACTAGGAGCTATCAGAATGGAAAAGAGGGAAAGAGTAAAATATTTTAACCAAATATTTATCAATTTATTGATTAAGTTTCTTCATGAAGTCACTCTCGCTCAGTCATTATCCATTTAATATTATACAATTGTATTAAACCCCTCCATAGGGATGTTTGTAAAATGATCTAATAGGAACACATTGGCATTAAAATTCGATGAGGTCGAGACTATGGAAATAGAGCTATATGCATATGACCAACATCCACATTATGAGGAAAATAAGTTAGCTAGGAAGAAGCCACTGCTATTAACTAAGCCACCTGACAAGGAATCCAAGGATATTGATAATGTGGTCAAAATGGTTAAGAAGTTATCCAATGAAGTGGTGGATCTTAAAGATAATGTTGGTGAAGGATCATCGAAGTCGCGAACTTTCCTCCCATTTTTTAAGAAACCAGAAAACCCACCACAACTGCCTGAATCACCACACATGGCTTTCAACTTGGACAGTTTTAGCAATGATAATGTTTTATCCTATAATAAAAAAAATCACCCCGAACGAACATGTCCCCAGTGGGTCAACTCTATGACCCTGGTAATAAACCAGTTTCTAGATCAATAGAGTTTAGATGATGAAAGGCATTCACAAGCTCCTTCTCATACTACTGACGAAACACCCCCAAAATTAGTTATGCCTTTTTGGGACTGGTGTGTAGAATCATACGATGAACAAATTAAAGAAATCCTTACCGGAGATATCAAGGTTTTTAAAGCCGTTGCTCCAAAAGGTTATAATGTATGCAACAAAGGTCCACTATATGACCCCCCATCTTCCAAAGAAGATAACACTCCCCTTAGAAAGATAACACCTCCCCATGTTCTCCCAAAACAAAGCAACACAGTTCTCGAAAAAAACTAATAATAAAACTAGCAAGACTATTGTAGAAAATAAATATAAACCAAGCACATCTAGCACTGTTGGAATTAATGAAAAGGCGATTCAAGAAAAATATGGACAAGCTAAGAATGATTGAAATTCACACTCCTTAGATTATAATTTAATCAAAGACATGAAGAAGATTAAAGTTAATATTTCCATGTTTGATATTTTCTCCCTCCCACAACAACGTGAACTTTTACATGATGCTTTAAAACCTCATGAGACTCAATCAGAAACTATCGCAGTTGCTAAAATATTAATCCATGGAAATGGCGCACAAGAAATCCACAAAGTAGAGATAGAAGCAGTTATAAATGAAACACACATACTTATAAATGAAACAACTATCATACTTATAACATTGATATATTAAACTAAAAAAAATAATTTTCTAATCCTAACATAAATAAGAAATAACTCAACAAACTTACTTTTTAAATTCATCATACATTTCTTCCATTGATAATTCACCTAACCTTACACGTGATAATATAGCTATAATAAGTATATAATCCTTCACTCATTGTATCATTCTCCAAGGTGTTATAGTCATATCTTCTGGAAAATTCTTCATTTCAAGACTTGTCTTACTTGTGCTACATATTAAGGGTTTATCCTTCTTAACCCTCTGATTTTTTATACCAATATTTCCCCATAGGCAAAAGATCTCATTTACCAAATCCCATACATGTCTAGTTTTAAATCCCAATTGAAAATAGCTATCCACAACTCTGAATGCATCACTTCCATTGTGATTTTTTTCTTTTGCATTTTCCTCATCAATTGAGAAGCCTATTTCCATACAACATTTATTATGAAACTTCACATCAACGTTTGATCTCTCCCCACCACATATCTCATAAAAATCATTATGGATAAATATCACCCTTTGAATGAAATTCATGGACATTATGTACTCATTGTATTTGTTATAATCCCATGCCAATACCTTTTCTTTTGAATCTATTAAACCAACATAAATTATACATTTGACTGTCTCAAAAATAGGGTTATTGCGATACTCTTGTATCAATTCTATTCTAACCTTTGTAGAAATATTTCCTCCAATCACGTAATATTTATAGTTAAAACATTTTTATCTATAAAATTGATCCCTACTAGGAACTTTCATTGGGTCAACAAGAACTAGGTAGTCAACCACATGTGCATATGGATTGTACCTAATCAATGCTTTCAAATTGTGAATATGTAAGTGATGCAGTTTTCTAATTTGATATTTTCCGTGTCCTTATGTGGGTTTATAAAGTTGCTTCACATTCAACTGAAATGTATGGCCATAATCAACTAAGTTGGGTATCCTTAATCAATTTTGAATGAAATTTTGTGTTATTTTAATAATACCATCCTCTATATCAACACCTTGTGTTATTATTTCTTTGCTACCTTTAATACTTTCATTATGATATTCAGAGCTAACCATGACTTCTTCATGATCAAAAACATTTGATTTCCTCCTCCTATGATTTAAATGGGTTTCATCTAAATCAACTATATCTTCATAATCAATAGGAATGGAATCATCCCTAGACATTTCTCTTTTGCATTAATCATGTTTATTCTTCTTGCGAGAATGAGTGATAACTTGATTGGGACTAATCTCAGTAAAATATTCATTTGGATTTTCCTCATATTCAAATGTAACATTTCTAGGATTTCTAGAATGAGGACTTTTGTTTCTTCTTTCATGTTCTTGTATGTCTACTCTTGCAGCTTCAACCTATCTTACTCTTTGTTTATTTTTCATTCCTTCTTGTGCCTTATCAATATGAAAGGCATTGATGACTTCCATGATATTTTTATCTATAGAGTAAATCCCCACTAACATATGTGAAAGTCGCATAGAAAAATCTTGTAAAAATAAAATATAACATTTTCATGTTAAACAAAATTAAAAAATTATCATGATACTTATAATAATATATGATACAAAAAAAAAATCCAATTGCCTCTCTCAATGTATTCAACAATAGATGCACATAATACTGTAAAACATGCATCCATGTTATAATTTCTCAATTTGAAACAATATATAATATTGATATAAGTCTGGACTTGTTTTACAAATGCATAAAAAATATGTGTCTGGCACCAAACATATATCTCATAACAAACTAACTACCTGATAATTTCATTGCACACGTTCAAACTCGACACAATACAAATATAATTGTTCTCCATTATTTCTTTGTTTGTCTTTAACAAACCAAGAACATTGCATTCTATTTTCACCTTCGACAGATTTCCACTCTTTAACATACTTCATTTCCCTTGAGAGCTTAGGTATTGGAACTTGAACAAATGTGTTATAAATTTGTTTCCTGGAATTCATGGAGGCCCCCGTTGCAATTTTGGATTCCATTATTGTAGGTCTTGATCTAGATACATTCATGTATATTTTCTTTCCTGCCATGTTTCCTACATGAAAAAAAAATAAATTTATGTCTTTATAATAATGATGGAAAAACGTTTATTCTATAATAAAAAGGAATAAAATCATAGACTATAATATTTGAACTTAAAAAAAAAATACTTGACCCATGGGGTACTAGGGGCAATGTCAGGACTTGGTGACTTGTCCTACAATAGGTTGGGGTGATGTTGTTCATTGCCCCAACCCCCCCCTCCCCCACGTGTCCAAGTCATGATCCTCGTGACCAAAACTTGGTCACGGGGGGGMTAGGGTGATGCCCACCCCTCTAGTATGTCCTGGCCCCTGTGACCAGGACTTGGCCATGGGGGAACTGGCATGATTCGTAAAATCTCCCCTGCARCACTTCGACCAACAAAACAATGGTGCGGACTAGGAATTGGTCGCATGGTGGGGGGGCGGGGGGGCTAAGGTGATGTCAACCTCATAAAAAACACTTGGATTTTTATTTTTATTTTTGTTGGGGTGGGGGGGGGGGTGGGGGGGTTCTTGGGCGATGCTCGACATCTCCCTAGCCCCCCATAGGCCAATTATTGGCTCTGAAGGGACCGATACTTGACCTACAGGGGGATGGGGGTAATGCCCGACATCACCTCTAATGCCTCCATAAGCCAAGACTTGGTACCGCATGGAGGTCCATCGCTCCCACTAACCCCCACGACCCAAAACTATAAAACAATTATTGAAAAACAATAAAACTGTAAAAATTTTATAAACAATGTTCTAAATTTTATTTTATTTTTTTCATTTTTTCTTTTTAAAATCCTACAATTTTTGTTAAAATTTCTTCCAAAAAGGTCTAAAAATATTTTAAAAATTGTGATTTATTTAGAAAAAAAACAAAAAAAAAATCTCATATTTTAGGGTTTCTGATGATTTTTGTTTAAAAAATTCTCATATAATACTTGATTTTTTTCCCTTGTAGATTGCTCAAAACTATTTAACCAATGTTGTCCAATATTTAACGCAATGTAAAAAGACAAAACAAGAGTTTGTATATATAACCAAGATTATGTGAATTACTCTTAAGTTTAATGAATATGGGATAAATAAAAAGAGTGTGTATATATATACCTAAGATTATATGAATCATCACTAAGTTTAATGAATGTGGGATAAATTAAAAAACATGAAAAATATTGTAATTAACTAATAAATAATGAATTAATAGAGTAAAAATATTATATTTAATTTTGAAGGGAAAATATTAGAGGGAAAAAAATTGGGGGGGGGGGGGGGGGGGGG
>ML777277.1:538239-554615 GCA_009831015.1 Picea engelmannii | reverse complement strand
TTGGAGGGAAATATTTTGGGGGAGTGATTTTGGAGGGAATATTTTGGGAGGGAATTCGGGAGGGAGTAATTCATTCTACAAGTTATAAGATTGTCATTGGGAGGCTGAGCATTTGTATCATTCTATGTTCCTAGTGGGAAGTAATGGCTTCATCAGATAAAAAATATTTTATTTTTCGAACATCAACATATTGTTCACATACGTCTTCTTTTGGGACTAGAAAATGCAATGGGAATACTTGTAATGTAAATTAAAAGTCATATTTTTCACCTAATAAGAAGTTTGATCACAGTGCAAGTAATGATATTCAACATGTTCATTAGGAAAGTCCTAAATCAGAGGACTTTGAAGGCACCAATGATAAAGAGGAGGAATATGATGGTGATCAATATGTTCAACAGTTTAATAATATTGGAAATACTCAAAATATAGGTCCAAGTGAAGTCTTCGATTAGAGTTTAAATGATTGGGATGACATTTTTCCTCCAAGTGAGGATTTTTAACACACTAATGAGGATGATGAAGAATTTCCCTCAAGTGGGGATTTTGAAGGTAGTGAAGGTGATTATGCCAATGGTGGATACTCATTCTCGAGTGGGGATTTTAAAGGAAACAATGTTGATGATGATGATTTTTCTCCAAGTGATGATTTTCAAGGTACTGATGAGGATAATGAATACTTTCCTCCAACTGAGGATTTTCAAGGCACTAATGAGGATGCTAAAGAATTCCCTTAAGTGAGGATTTTAAAGTAGTGAATATGATTATGCCAATGGTGGCCACTTTTTCCCAAATGAAAAATTATTAGGAAACAATGTTGATGTCGATGATTTTCCTCCAAGTGAGGATTTTCAAGGTACTGATGAGGATGATGTAGATTTTCCTCCAAGTGAGGATTTTCAAAGAACTAATGAGGATGGTGAATAATTTCCCTCAAGTGGGGATTTTAAAAGTACTAAATCTGATTATGCTAATGGTGAACACTCTTTTCCAAGTGGGGAATTTAAAGGCACCAATGGTGATGATGATGATTTTCTTCCAAGTGAATATTTTCAAGGTATTAATGAGGATGATGAATATCTTCCTCCAAGTGAGGATTTTAAGGGAACTAAGGAGGATGATGAATAATTTCCCTCAAGTAGGGATTTTGAAAGTAGTGAAGATGATTATGCTAATGGTGGACACTCTTTCTGGAGTGGGGAATTTAAATACAACAATGTTAATGATGATGATTTTATTCCAAGTGAGGATTTTCAAGGTATTGATGACTATGATGATGATGAAAATTTTCCTCCAAGTGAGTATTTTCAAGGCACTAATGAAGATGATGAATAATTTCCCTCAAGTGGGTATTTTAAAAGTAGTGAAGATGATTATGTCGATGGTGGACAATTTTTTCCAGGCGGGCAATTTAAAGGCACAAATGGTGATGATGATTCTTTTCCTCCAAGTGGATATTTTAGAGGCACTGATTATGGTGTTGTTGATGATGAAGACATTATTGTTAGAGAATAATTTAATGGCATAGATAGTCTTAAGGGTGATGATGATTTTCCTTCAAGTGAATATTTTCATGGAAGACCCAATGACATTGGTGAGGATGGTAATGATTTTTCTAATGAGTTTGATATTCCTCTTATCAATGAGATTATCGATGAATATGATGATGGACCTATGAATGAAGATCATGTTCTCAATCATTCAGGTGCAACAAATCAAGGTGATAATCATTCTCTTGTTCGATATCCTCACAATGTTTTGTATGATATTCCTACTAGTGATGAGGAAATTCCTTCTAGTGAGGATGATGAAATAGTGGAGACATTGCAAAGAAACATTGTGTCTAGGAGAAAGACTAGACCTTTTTATATCAATCCAAATAATTCTAGTTATACAAGGTCTAGGAAATAATTTCTCACTAAATCAATTTCAATAAGTGATTTGATTTCAAGCGAATGTTGTCAAAAGAACTGTTTGAAAAGTTTGAACTACATGTATTCCTTGAATAAAAGGAAGACATATTTTTCAATGAATAAAATCATGCAAAAGTCATATTTAGTGGGGTGTATGATATCCACTAAGGCATGATATTATTATCGCATTGAAAATCTTTTACTTTGTAGAAAGGCTTTAAAAAAAATCCACTCTCTTGATAATATTCGTTGATCAAGAATCCAAACAAGATTGGAAAGATATCCTTCATTTTATTCAAAGGTACATTATGGAAGAGAGAGTGGGATATTAACAAACACTACATTGTCATGGATGCACGACTTATTTTCCAAACATGGAGAGTGTATGTGTAATGTTCCCCATTACCACCACTAACAAAATGCTCTAATACCACTTTGTAACATCCCCAAATTATTGTTGAGCAATGTGAATCCAAAAATATAGTGTGCAGATTCTACACTATAACATTAATTTGTGCAGAAACATGTGAGGTAACGCGCACGATCCCAATCTGGATTGCGCCACAAAATTTTTCCTCTTTAGAAACTAGTTATAACAATGGAATTAACACATAATACAATTGTGTGCATAATCATTTAGAGAACACAAGTATTACTATGCGTGTAACCACTCTGAAAAAAATGATTACTACCATGTGCACAACCATTACGGTGCCACATTCAAATTTTGTTCTCCATGTGCGCGGACGACTTTCCCATGCAAACATGGAACCCAACCTATTGCATGCACAAATTATTTCCATGTGCGCATGGTAATTCTAGCCTCACCTCGAAAAATCATGACCATTATTACAAAATTAACTAACATGAATACTTAATAACTATCATACTCTGCATGTGCGACAACAAATAATGAATAACAATATCATGATTTACATGTGCAAATGACATTTTGCAGAATAACGACAATTCATCATATGCATCATATAGGAAATAAACCCATATCAAACATAGGTAAATAAGCACATAGTAAATTAGACAAGCACATAAAGGACACTTATGTTTTATAAAGAGTCACCAACTGCGTGCAGAGCTTAGATGTTCCTCCCATCCATAGGATATGTTGCTCATAAAATTTCAGCAACAAATCACCCCCAAGTTGGTGTTAGGATATTTAGACACTTAGGAGTTAGTTAAGATCTACTTGGTCTAATATTTCATTAGGTAAAAGTGTGTTTCTTAGTGTGTTTCTTTAGTATGCATTAGTATGCATTTGCAGTTAGGAAATTCAATGGTCACGATATGTTCTCGACATAGAGTGATCCGACGGTTCATACTCTCCTCGATCTTAATGACCATTGATCTATGGATTAACACCTGATTGGTCCATGATCTCTATTTAAAGATCATGGAGGGTCATTTTTCGATGATCGATTGTGAGAAACTCTCTTGTAAAATCTCTCTGTAATCTTTTTCTTTGCATTAATAAACTGCTCCAAGTGGTCGTGTTGGCTAGGGCCGTGGGTGTTTCTCCGTAGGGGTTTTACCACGTAAAAACTTTGGTGTGTTGATATTTGATATGGTTATGTGAGTGGTTACTTAAGGTGTTCATCCTCTGTTGGAATACCTGTGTTTTCAATTATGGTATTAGAGCCTATTTGAAGAGCCACTCCTGTTGTAGATCGAGATCATGAAGCCAAGTTGCCTCATCTCCATTTTCTGGAATTTCCATACATTTATGGGCTAAGAGGATTGTTCCATTGCATCCATAGCACTCTTTTAATTTAGGAACACTTTTCATTTCACTCAAAAAGGTTTCTATTTGCCCAAGATATCGCCATTACAGTCAGATCCAGAGGTATAAAGCCTGAATACACATTTTTTAAATTTATGCAAAATTTGATTTTGATTTTATTTCGGTTTGTATTTTTTTATTTCCGGGTTGCTACTATTTTAGATATACATATGCTCTTTTCCCTGCGCCCTGTGTGATCTCGAAAAATCAGAAACATATAGGAAAAGGTGCATCTTTCGAGTAAGATAACCGAGATCTAACCCTTGTTGTTATTGAGAAGTGAAATTTGTTTCTTGTGTGAAAAAAGTTTTTTTTTAGCACGCTCTCCAAGGCCGTGTTCAACAACAAAAATCCTCCTTTTGAACATTACAATATGTTTTTCTAGACCATTTGGTTAAAACTTTCCTTATTAAGTAAGAGGTCTTGAGTTCAAGTCTCTCTTTTGTTACCTTTTTGAAAAAGTTTATGCTAAAATTGAAAAGTGTATTTCACTTCAAGTATAAAAGTGAATCACTATAAGTAGCTTTAATATTTTATTTTAGAGTTATTTATTTTGCATGCAGCTTTTTTGTTATAAAGTAACTTCATTGTAAAAGTGATCCCTACTTCTCTTTATAAAAGTGGGTCACTTCATAAAGAAACTTACACTATCACGTGATCAGTTGGTTACCGTTTATGCCTTTTTTTAAAAGGGCATAACTCTCACATCGGAAGTCCGTTTTCAGTGTCTTTTTTTTAAAACCGCATAATTTTTTGAGCTCTTTCCATCCAGATCATCATTTTTAGTTTTTAATTCTATATTATCTACATATTTAATATGGCTTATACAAGTATTGTCTGGCTTACCAACAACAACTACTTCCAATGGAAATCTCATATGGAAGATTTATTAAGAAGTAAAGGATTGTACCAGATTACCTTGGGAAAGGAAAAAGCACCCACTGATGCTGATAAGAAAGCCAAGTGGGATAATAGGAATGATGAAGCACATGGAATAATCAAAATTTCCATCTCTCCTGATTTAAGGTACCACCTTCAAGATATTGATGACCCAAAAGAAGCTTGGAACATGATTGAATCTGTGTTTGGTAAATTCAATATTATTCAAGCACAACAATTAGAAAATCAAATACTGACCTTGAGTCCAAATGATTTTTCTTGCTTTGGAGACTATCTATCTAGGTTTAAAACACTCAGAATTTTATGTGAAGAATGTAAGATAAAGATGGAGGAAGAGTGTTGCATCTATCTTATTCTTTCTAAGCTAGGTAGTGCATATTCTATGTTTGTATCTACCTTTTATGCCATGAGATAGGCTCTAGGGGAAGAAGCTTATGAAACACCCACTCTTGAGTCCTTTTGTTCTTCTTTGATTCGAGAGGAAGATAAGCTTGTACAATTTGGAGTGATCAACACTACAGGTCCCTCCAACAAATCCTTAGTTGCCCAGCAGAAAGATAAACCCAAGTATCCCAAGAAGCAACATCCTCGCTACAACAACAAAAAACATAAGGGTCCCAAACCTGCTCAGACAGCTTCAGCTCCTACTGGTGACAAAGGAGCAAAATATAAAATTAATAATACTAATAGGCATTGCAAATTTTGTGATAAATATGGTCATGACGAGTCCAAATGTTTCAAGAAGATGGTAGTTTTAGAAGTAGCGATGAAGAAGCACAACATCAGTATTGATTCTACTTCTTCTTCTCAAGGACATGCACTTTTTGCTTCTGGTTTCTCCTTCAATTAAAATTCTACTACTACTTCTTCTTCTTATGAGTGGCTTATTGATTCAGGAGCATCTTATCATATGGCTAAGGATAAAGCCATATTTTCTACTCTAAATGAATGTAACACCAAGAAAATATTTGTTGGTGATGATAGATTTGTAGGATCTGGAACAGTTCAAGTAGATAATGGTCATTTCAATGATGTATTATGTGTTCCAAGTCTTTCTTGTAACCTTCTATCAGTATATCAAATCACTCATTCAGGTGAAGGTAAAACCACCGAGTTTTCACCTCAGCAAGTTGTAATCAAGGATCTAAAAGATCCTAAGCATGTTCTTGCAACTAGAATTGTTGATGATATTACTAGGTTGTACAAGTTTGAAAACTTTGGGTCATCATTTTTTCATCAATTTTTGTTGCTCATAGCAATGAATTGAGCAAACTTTGGCATGCGTGGTTTGGTCATCTAAACTATCACTCATTGCAGCAATTATGTAATCAAAAGATGGTGACTGGTATTCCTCTTGTTTCATGCAAAGATGGTGTTTGTGTCGGTTGTGTTTTCAGAAAACATCATCGAGACAGTTTTGATAAACGTGCGTCTTGGCACGCCTCGGGTCCTTTGCAGCTTGTTCAAAGTGATTTGTTGGTCCACTTTCTTCTCCTTCTTTTTCTGGGTGCAAGTATTTCTTAACTTTCATTGATGACTTTTCTAGACGTACTTGGTTTTACTTCTTAAAACTCGAGAGTGAAGTTTTTGAAAAGTTCTTGGCCTACAAGGCTCTTGTAGAAAAGCAATCTGGACATCAAATTCTAAGGTTAAGAACAGATAATGGAGGCGAATATGTGAACAATAATTTTACAAGCTACTGCACTACACAGGGAATCCAAATGCAACACATTGTTCCATATACACCACAACAAAATGATGTTGTTGAGAGAAAGAACTGCACATTAAAAGAAATGGCTAATTGTATGATCCAATCTAAGGGATTAAGTCTAAAGTATTGGGCGGAAGCCATCAACTGTGCAAATTACATAGTAAATCACACTCCCACAAAAGCTCTTAAAAATATAACATCGGAAGAAGCTTGGACTAAAATTAAACCAGATGTAATTCACTTCTGTGTATTTGGCAGTATAGCATGGGCTCACATTCCTGATGAGAAAAGGAAAGCATTGCAGCCTAAAAGTGAGAAGTGTATATTTGTTGGGTATTTTGAAGATGCCAAAGGTTACAGACTTCTTCAATCACATTGTAATGAAATTATTATTAGAAGAGATGTTACATTTGATGAAAATCTCTTGGCCTACGAGCTTAATTCGACGATTGTGCCTTCTTCAGCTTGTGAGACATCTTCAGCGTTTGTGCCTTCTTATGATATAATTTCTTCTTTAGATGATGACAGTGAGGATGAAAATCCACCTCCGACTACTCACCCTCCTCCAAATGATTCCTTTGAACCTGAACCAACACCAACTCCACCACTTCCTAGATGGGTCCGTTCAACACTAGAAGAAGCTGGTGATATTGTCAGTGATCCTTCATATCAATGTCAAACATGCTCACAGTTCTAGCGAGCCTCTTCTCTTTTGGCTCAAGTTTCAGAAACTAATGATCCAGAGACATTTGTAGAAGCTTTAGGTCATCTAGATTGGGATACAACAATGAATGAAGAGTATCATTCTTTAATGGAAAATGATACTTGGTATCTTGTACCTCTTCCAAAAGGAAGAAAAATTGTTAGATGAAAATGGGTCTACAAAACTAAGTATGCATCAGATGGAAGTGTTGAAAGACACAACGCTCAATTAGTTGCCAAAGGATTTTCCCAAGTTGAAGGAATTGACTATAATGAAACCTTTTCCCCTATAGCAAAAATGAATTCCATCCACCTTGTTCTTGCCCTTGTTGCCTCACATAAATGGGAGGTCCATCAGATGGATGTTAAATCCGACTTCTTGCATGGAGATTTGCAAGAATAAATCTACATGGAACAACCTCCTGGCTATTTCCATAATTACTCTAGCCTTGTTTTTCTCCTCAAGAAATCTCTTTATGGTCTCAAGCAAGCTCCTCGAGCTTGGTATGCCAAAATGGATAGCTTTCTTATTGCCATTGGATTCTCTAGATGCCATTCTAATCCTAATGTATATACCAAGAAGGTAGGAATCCATCTCATAATCATTGTCCTTTATGTTGATGACCTTATCCTTACTGGTAGTGACTCAAAATTTTAAACCATGTGAAAACCAGCCTTAAGAAGAAATTTGAAATGTCAGACATAGGCTTTTTGCACTATTTCCTTGGCCTCCAAGTTTTGCAAACCAATGAAGGAATTTTTTTTTCCCAGTCTAAGTATGTTTGTGACCTTCTTTGTCTCTTTCACATGGATGATTGTAAACCAACCCCTTCTCCCTTCCAGTCCGGAGTCAATATTTCTACCACTTGTACTTCTCCTGAAGTTGATGCCACCCTGTACCGTCAGTTAGTTGGTAGCCTCTTATACTTGACTCATACCCATCCTGATCTTTCCTTTGTTGTTGGTCTTGTTGCCTGATATATGCAAACACCCCATGAAAGCCATTGGAAAGCAGCTAAAAGGATACTTCGCTATGTTCATGGCACAGTTTAGTTCGAGATACATTACATTTCAGAGGGGACTCCTTTATTGGTTGGTTTCAGTGATTCAGATTGGGTTGGTGACCCTGATGATCGAAAGTCTACTGTAGGTTAAGTTTTTAGTCTTGGTTCAGGACATTCCACTTGGGCCTATAAGAAACAACAAGCTATTGCACTTTCTTCAGCAGAAGCATAGTACCAAGCAGCGGTAAATGTAAGTCAAGAAGCCCTGTGGCTTCGACAGATCCTTTTAGAGTTTGGATTCTAGCACCAACATCCGACTAGCATTTTGTGTGACAATCAAAGTGTCATCAAGATCGCTAAAGACCCAGTTCAACATCAGCATAGAAAACAGATCGAGCTACACATGCACTTCATCAGAAAGCTCATTCATGATCAAGTTATTGAAGTGCTCTTTTTCCCTATAGAAGATCAAGTTGCAGACATTTTCACAAAGTCTCTTACATAAGCGAAGTTTTCCAAACTTCGATCTATGTTAGGAGTTCAGGAAGTTTTCATTAAGGGGGGATAGTCTCTAATGCCTCCTTCCTTCTCCTATTGTGTCACTATTGTAAATCCTTCAATCATATCCCAAGTTGTTCTTAAGGGGGGATGTTAGGATATTTAGACACTTAGGAGTTAGTTAAGATCTACTTGGTCTAATATGTCATTAGGTAAAAGTGTGTTTCTTAGTGTGTTTCTTTAGTATGCATTAGTATGCATTTGTAGTTAGGAAATATGACGGTCACAATATGTTCCTGACATAAAGTGATCCGACGGTTCATACTCTTCTCGATATTAACGACCATTGATCCTTGGCTTAACACCCGATTGGTCCATGTTCTCCATTTAAAGTGCATGGAGGGTCATTTTTCTATGATCAATTGTGAGAAACTCTCTTGTAAAATCTCTCTGTAATCTTTATCTTTGCATTAATAAACTTCTCCAAGTGGTCGCGTTGGCTGGGGCCATGGATGTTTCCCCATAGGGGTTTTACCACGTGAAAAAATCTGTGTGTTGATCTTTGATCTGGTTATGTGAGTGGTTACTGAAGGTGTTCTTCCTTTGTTGGAATACCTATGTTGTCGAACAGTTGGGGCTTAAAATTCACCAAGGAAAAAGTATTCCTATTTCCAAGCTAAAGTATGATATTCAATATAATTTCTCAGTTCAAGGTGACCAACTATTGCAGCTAGCCTAGAGTCTCTCATTCCCCACATGCCTATCCCACCCCAGGAAGTATGCCCCTTATTTTCTCAACAATCCCTCAACTTTCGCACTTCCCTTCTAGGGATTCAACAATAGGCTTCTCAGGAAGTATCAAATCCCTGTAACTAATGCCCAACACACTAGGGACCAATTCCTTAAAAATATATCACCTGGAGAGAATGATCACGAGCCTGACAAGCTGCCTCTTCGACAACAAATCTCTCACCTAAAGAGAATGGTCACAGGTCTGGAAACCCACCTCTTTGACAACAAATATCTCGCCTAGAGAGAATTCTCACGAGCCTGACAACCCATATCTTCAAAAACAAATGTCTCACCTAGAGAGAATGATCATGGGCATAAAAACTCGCTTCTTCGACAACAAATATCTCACCCGAAGAGAATGCTCATGGGCCTGATAACCCATCTCTTCAAGAACAAATCTCAGATCTGGAGAAAATGCTCATGGGCCTAACAACCCGACGCTTCAACAAAAATCTCTCACCTAGAGAGAATGCTCACGAGCTTGACAACCCGCCTCTTTGACAACGAAACTATGGTCACTAGATGGAAACCCCTTTACAATTTTTAATCTACAGGTAAATTAATGGTATTACCACAGTTCAGATGGTCTAACCCCTTCCACAAAATGAGTGAATTCCCCCAAAAATACACCAAGGTTCAACCATATATTTGCATGGTCATAACTGGACACTTGTCACCTTCAAAATTAGCTTTATCCATTTGGTGACTTGTTCCCATCCCTTGGGAACTTAGGATAAATAAATATCCATAAATTATACTTTTCAAAAATATTAATAAAATATTCCCTCGGACTCAATCCCTCCTTTTACCTTTTTCAGTGGATTTTAGCCCCCATCTCTTTTTGTCTAATTGGTCTGCACAAAGGGATGTGATTTTATTAATAAGTTGAGTGTGATTACACTTTACAAGGATAGGCACATTGGCCTTTTTTCATCTTGTCTCACCAGCCCAATAACCACACAAGCTCTCCAACCTCAAATACACACACACACACACACACACACACATATCTATGTGTGTGCGTGTGTATGCGTGTATAACTTGATCCTCATGAACTTAAAGGTAATCCTCATGCACTTACTCAGGTGTGTGCAACACTATGGAATGTGTGCACCCTTCACTTGATGTGCAATCCACACACACTTACTCTCATGCACAAAACATTATGGAATGTGCGCACTCTTTCTTTGTGAAACAATCCTCAGACGCTACTCAGGTGCATGAAAAAGTGAACCAAAACTTGATGCCAATGACTCACCATCCTACATGTACATTTACATTTTCATTTACAATTGGGGTTCGGATTAGTGATATTACATTCAACCCCCCCCCCCCCATTCATGCACAGTCCTCGATGNCCCCCCCCCCCCCCCCCATTCATGCACAGTCCTCGATGCATTATATACACATGTACATACAAAAATTCAAAAGTATTCAAAAATATGTGGATACTCTTCCCACATAGCATCCATGTTCTCCCAAGTTGCATCCTCAGGACCATACTAGGTCCATTGGACCTTTACTATCCCCATGGATCAATTCCCGATTTTTTTTATTTTCTAGTCCAATATGCAAATCGATGGCACTTGAAAATCTCCTTCTGGCTCCACCTGAATCACATTCCAATCAATGACATCATTAGCATCAGGTATGTACTTTTTGAGAAAAGATACATGGAAAACATTATGAATACACAAGGATGCAGGAAGTGCAATCATATATGTGACATGACCAATCCTCTATAGGATTTCAAATAGCCCACAGTAGCACGTTGCTAGCTTAGAACAGTTTCCTAACTTCTGGAAACTGTGTCTTTCTTTCACTTTCAAGAACACATGGTCACCCACTTTAACATTTATGTGGGTTCTACCTTTACCTGTGCATATTTTCTTCCTTCCTTGGGAAACCTTTAAATTCTACCTTATTTTTACCATTTTATCTTCCATTTTCCTTAGAAAATCTGGCCCAACCACTGTGCGGTCTGCTAGGTTTTCCCAACTCACTATTTTGTTGCACTTTCTACCATAAAGTTCCTAAAATGGGATCATGTTTAAAGATGCTTGATGCCCATTATTGTAAGAAAACTCTATCAAGTGTAGGTAGTCTTCCAATTTTTATGGTTTATCCATCACATACAACTTGAGCATATCTTCAATCACCTTATTTACTCTCTCTATTTGTCCATCTAACTCAGGGTGATATGTTGTTCTAAAGTTCATATTTTTCCCAAATCCTTTGAGTATCCCTTTCCAAAAAATTGATGTGAAATTGGGATCTATGTCAGACACAATTATCTTAGGTACACCATGCAACCTAGCAGTTTATCTCATGTATATTGTTGGATTACTGAGAGGGTGGGGGGTGAATCAATAATGATCAATTTATACACTTATTAATCCTTTTAACCAAAATGTGTATTCTTTTAACTTATCCAATCATGTTCATCTGATCATCATCAATATATTATTGTATCAGTAACATTAAAATTCATCAGTGCATCATAAACAATAATGAACACATCCACACAATACATAGTACACCAATATTTTACATGGAAACCCAACGTGGGAGAAAACCACGTAATTATTTTCTTATATGTATTTAAGAATTAAATTCAAGGAAGAACCAACTTCCAATTCTCCATATCCAATTGGAAGGAGGCTCTGACCCCCTAGTTTCTCATGATACAACCTGATGGAATCTCCAACTCCCCAATTCTCTGGCTACAACCCCCTATGTTCTTCGTCTGCAACTGGAAGGTGGATATAACCACCTAGTTCTCAGGATACAACCTGGAGGAAGATCCAACTCCCTGATTCTTTGACACCAACTAGAAGGATGCTACAACCCCCTTTCCTTGCCCTATCCTACCACCCTGAAGTTAAATGAAAAATAGATGATGAAACCACTACCACACTATCAGAGTGAGATATATCACTATAAACCTATACCAATATGTGCCAACAACCAGTACCCAACTTTTACCAATAAATTAAAATGAACATGTACCAATAGTCATCATGTACCAACAAATACCAACAGGTACGCGACCTGTCTATGTTGCAGCTCACGTATGTACGCAACATGTCTATATTGTATCCTACATATGTACGTGACATGTCTATACTACAGTCTACATACACCTTCAAAAAGCTAGGGTGTTTTACTTTTTCTGAAACTTGAACCACTTTGTTGCCTCTATCAAATCAACCTATAACATGTCATTATGTCTTATCTATAGTTGTGTCAGGTTCATACATCATCTTACATATCCCTTAACCAAGTGCATATATATCTCTCTAGTCATGTTCCATACATGTGTGTATAATCATGAACAAGTGTAATAACCCTCACATGGAATGGACACCAAAACCTTTCTGATATGCAACCTCAAAAAACACCAGGAACTTCACCAACACATCACAACCACTTCACAACCAAAATCCCTCATCCATGTACCAAGAAATACTATCTATGCCTTAATACTTGAACCAACAAGATGTACCAATGAATAATACCAACATATGATTGTTGTATTTTTGTATATCTAACTCATTCCATAGGTGCCATACAACCAACAACCTTTCTAGGGAAAAGCCTCAAACTCCCATAACCATATCTCATGAACACAACAACATCCAACTACACATAAGAATATGACATTACTTTTGAATCTGTAGATAGATTTGTTGTACTTGATCACTGTAGACCTTCCTGGGATCTTGTTTTCAGACTCTGAGAATCTGGTACCTTCACTAACTCAAGATTTCATGTCTTTTCTCAAATGTGTGTGCCCTATTATACTGCCAACCCGCATACGTACGCGCCCTTCTCCATTGTAGCTCATGTACACCTCAAAAACTAGTTTTTTTTTAGTATTTTTGCAATTATAAAACTTTCTTCGTCAACCATTAGTGCTACCTCAGACTTGCATAAATTCAAATGTGTCAATGAGTACCTGCAATAAACCTTACACAATAATAGATATTCAATGTGCTTAATAGGTTCTAATAGGAGACTCTTTCTCTCTTATTTATAGTTTCCAAGTAGCTTCCTCAAGGGGTTAAATTCTAACCAACTTAACCTACTTCTAACCACTTGTCCACTTATACCCACTTTATCCACAAATAGTAAACTCTCCACTTCTAGTTGCAACTAATTTATTTTAAATTATTTTCTTATTGCAACAACCTGTTGATGGGTCTTAAATCCCTTGATTCAACAGTAGGAACCAAACCCGCCATCGGGGCCCAATTAGACTCTGCAGCGTTTAATAGTGGAATGGTTCTCCAAATCTTGTGATCTGACCAAATTATCGATGGGATTTACATTTTCTTGTGAAGGCTCTTCCTTTAGTTTGGACTATCTCTTTTTTGTATTTTCTCTTTGGGTGGGACCAATATAATATGTAAGTCGGTATAAACCAACTTGGCAACAAAAAAATAATTAATCTTAACTAAGGGAGAGAGGCCGAACTTGGGATAACCCACTGATCAAGCATGCAGACAACAATTTTACACCACGGGCCTAGTACTAATACATTAACCATGTGAGCATCCAATTACTGTATGAGATACTAATTACCAGAAGAAAAAAAACACATATGCAATAAGATAATGGAAAGAAAAATAATTCATCTACCATAATCATTCATCACATAATAACAAAAAGATTCATCTTCATCATTAAAGAAAAGAACAACAAAACATTGCACCAGATAACTTGACAATATAATTAATTTCTCTTACTCATTACAGCATCATTCATGAAATAGGATAGGAAATAGTTCTTCTCCACGTCCAATCACACATGCAGTTGATGAAAATAACTTGTCTCTCATCCAGAAGGACTTCTCAATTCAAATGGAGCTTCAAAATAATTCTTAACAACCAAAAAGAAAAATTTCTTGCAAAAACCATCGAACTCTAACTAATTGATCGATGTTCTTATTTATAACATGAAATCCAACTGAAAATAATGGCTAAGTGTAGTTTGAACAAAACAAAATTCACCACATGGCGTCCTCTTCTAACAATTTCTTTAATAGTCAACTCAAGATATCACTTGAAAGGGTGACTTTCCTCATACTCTGACCAATTGATAAACATATCCTCGGATGTTTGGGCCCATGGAAACCTGTGTTGCTCCATCGGAGCCATGTAGAATCCTCTGATCTCCACCGCATGCGCTCGGTACTTCACTACACTGGTGTTTAACTATTGTAGCATAGTTTGATTCTTCATCGGATTTTCCATAAAAAATTTCACTTGTCCTAGCGACGTATCGGTCACCTTGGCTAGCTCTTCAGCCCATAGTGAATCCTACTTGGCATGCGCTCTGACTATGTCGCATAAGTCGATGAAGTTGTCGGGGTCACCGAACTCGGGGAGTCCGATAACTTTCATTTCTTTGTTGATTTTACCCCAATGTTTCTCACATTTTTCCCATTTCTTTTGAATTTCTCTATGTGGTTCCTAAGACATCTTAGCCCAATACTTGACTGATCGTTTCATTTGATCAAGACTACTTTTACCCAATACCCGGATGTCGTGTTCTTCTTTATCGCAGCCCTATTGGACTGCATCGATGTATTTGAGTCTTTCTATGGCTTGTTGCACCCTTTCATTCCACCTCTCCATATCCTTTCATGTTGTGAGTGCCATGAGAGTGTCTTCCTGGAGCTCAATTATCTTTGTAGTGAATAAGTGCCACTTGTGTGTGAACATGTTGTAAGCCGCTTCGAACTCGCTTCTCAGATAAACCGCGGTCTGAGTGGTGCCCTGATAGTATTCAGCCAAGTTGCACAAATGTTATAGCTCCTTCATGGTGGTGGCCAAATATTTTTCAATCCCATTTAGCTCTGTCCAGGGTGGCATATGAAATCACCCTCCCTATGCCAATGAGCTCAAATGTTCTGGCATTTTCTGTGTTTATCAAATTGTAACAACCCTAGTTAAATAGATGCATAGGGATTATTAAGTAAAATTAATTAGATAATTAATTGACCTAATATGGTTTTAGTTAAACAATGATTAGTATTAATAATATTAATTAATTAATTATTTATTAATTAATTGTTTATAACTTTTGATTGATTAATTAATTAATTAATTGATTACATAACACATTCAATGATTTGGGTAATAAATTAAGGGGCTTAATAAATTTAACTGAATCCTTATGAAACTTTACGTATGACAGGTTAAGGATAAGATAATAAAGGAGGGGATAAGGTAATTAATGGAGGGGAGGAGAGTCGGTGAAGGGAAAGATATGACGGGGAAGAGTCCTACTAGAGGGATTATGAGAATTTGGGGAGGAAGAATTATTGGAGAGGAGAAGACTGTGTTTCTGGTTTTGATATTTTATGGTTTTTGTTGTTGGGTTCTGAAGTTTTGGTGAACCATTACAGGAGGCATCGTGTTTTTGGGGGTTTTGGGCACGGGGGCCAAGATTCCTTACGGTATCCTGGAGCTAGGGAGCCGAATAGGCTGCTCCTAGCTGGCTGGGTGGTTAGTCAGTTTTGGGCAGAGTTTAGCATAGTTTCAACTTCATCTTGGACAAACAGAGATCGGGGTTAGCATCAGGAAGAGGTATTTTATTTATGAATTTTCTGATTTATGTGATGACTATGTAAATTATTATCATGCTATTCGTAAATTTAATTCATGCTATGGATAAATTAATTTTTTTGTTGAAAATTCTATGCTTATACGATGATTATTGAACTACTTAGGCATTGAAAAAAATTTATGTTTAATTGTATGAAATTTTTAGGCTTACATAAATTTAGGTTCCTACACATGGTGTCAGATCTCTGGTTCAAAATCTAGATCCAAGGGCCTACCTACCCACCCAAAAATTTAAACAAACCCCACCTAGAAATTTAAACACTTCTATTTAGTTATGGTGAAACCCTAAAACCCTTAATTAGATGAAAATCCAAGCTCCAGCTCCAGCCCCACCTAACCTGCAAGCCAAGCCCACAAATGTTTTTTGTTAGATACATATACATATACATATATATATATGTGTGTGTGTGTGTGTGTGTGTGTGTGTGT
>ML777277.1:500943-521828 GCA_009831015.1 Picea engelmannii | reverse complement strand
TTATTTTCCCTGTTGTCATTACCAGGGTTTATGGAATGAGGGTCGCTCATCCCCACTGGGCTTTCTTCTGGGATTTCGGTCAGAATATTTGGCACTATGATGAGGTCCAGGTTATCCTGCATCCGCTTCATTAATAACTGGGCATGTTGGTACATGAGGCCCCCCATCCCCTGTATATCTTGAACTTCAGAGAAATTCCTAGCTTGTACTGGAGCTACCTGGGAAATCCCTGTTGTTTCAGTGGTTCCCTGGGGAGATGCCACCGCTCTGAATGATATCATTACTTCTCTTGTCTTGATGGTCTCTTGAACTATTTGTTCCAGGACTGTTTCTTATTCATCCAAACTCATAGCCTTGAATCAAGTTGACTTGGGGTCATCCATCCTCACCATCACCTCTTCCCAATATTGAGCATTTTCGGTGAAGATTTCATCCTCAAACCTGTTGTGGGAATATATCCAAAAAGATGATACCTGTTGCATGTGCTTTAGGACCAGGCCCTTAGGGTCATCTTTGCGAAAATGGTTAGTCTGGAATCAGAACTCCAATTGGCTTAACCCTTTTTTCTTGGCCAGCGCAGTGTCCTTTACCATGTAGAAACCAATATGGAACCCATAGGGTATGAAAGCCTGCTTCTTATCCTTTACCAAAGTAGCATTGTAACCTTGCAGGATGCTCTGATAATAGATTTCCCCTACTATTAGTCAATCAGGGACATATATAGGTAGTAGATGAGGTGCTCTGGTGGCATCGAAAACCATGATGTAGGTATCACACTCATCCAGATACCTATGGCCAACCTTTGCTATAATATTTTTAGCTGTGTCTAACAGCCTTGGGCATTCTTTCTTGAACATCAACAAATGAATGTGTGCGATAAACTGGTCGCAGATGAGAGAGTAGGATTTCTTGTACCTGTTCTCCCACAAGGTGCCGAAATAAACATGGACCAATAGATCTGAGGTATGCTAGCTTAAGTTCATTCTAGTGAAAGCATTTTTGGCGCAGACGATGTCCAGAGGATAAGATGCCATGTAAAAGGATGGGGTTTCTCCTTCTTTCAGCGTCTAAGCTTGTCGGATGTAGGTGCTCAACTGTTTGGAGATGATTGAACCCCAGTTAAAACCTATTCCATAAATGGCTACGGTATACACTAGAGGCATCCAAGCTTCTGAAAACCTAGAGCAGTATTTTTCCCCATGCAATATGCAGAGGAGTGCCATTGGATAGATGTAAGGATATTTAAGGTTGGTCGTCGGGTACCAGGCGGAGGTCCGTTTGGTGAAATTTTTATCCTCTCTCCACCAGGAAGCCATCACTTTACTGGTTTCATGTTTCTCATAGAATCTCAAAATAAAATCAGTATTCAACCACTCTTCCAGCTCTCTGAGCTTGTAATAATTATGCACTTCCACTGGAAGGAAAACCCCGACACACACATCGTTGTCGTCGTTAATCAAACATTTTTGTGTGTCAGTGTGATCAATAAGCCATTTTAGGAGTTCAATGCAGGTAAATATTGGAGTCCTTCTCGCCACCATGTGTAGATATGCCTTTCGGACATTCAGAAGGACTTCATCGTCGAGTCTTCTCGTATTAGGATTTTTGTGCAAGGTATATTCGGGGAGTTATTCCCACTTAATATTCTTGAAATGTTCTTCTCAATGTGGGAATACTATCTTGGTCCCAATGTTTTCCTCTGTGTCTCTAGAGGCCGTGGGTTGAAAGAAAGATTTCTTGGTGGCATTTTTGATGACGGGCACCAGTTTTGGAGTGAATTCCAATTGTCTCGCCACCGCTGGGGAGGAACCTTCTCCCACCTCTGGTTCCTGTAGCTTTGGTGCTCTTGGATATTTTCTGGCGGTGGGATTCTTTGGAGGAATTGATCCTATAACGCTTGCTAAACAAATTTTTTTATACTCACTGGACCTTGGAAGTTATCCTTGGACTGCTTGCCTCGCTCCTTTGGATGATCTGGATTCCTTCATGCACAGAATAACCCTGTTTTCAATGAATTAGAGAATGTAACGGGAAATATCCTACCATTCATATCAACCAGTTCATACGAGTAATCGTAGAAATTCAAAACAATCTACCGCCCAATCTCTACAAATAAATTCTACGTTGGTTGATGATGGAGGCACGGGGGGGGGAATGCATTGTATCGGCAAGTTCAAACAGTCCTTTTGATTTGCGCACAAATTAGAAAATAGTGCGATATTATGGAATTAATTAACCTTTAAATGCCTCGTATATAGCATATCTCGGATCTAAAACGTCCCATCGCTTTGTCTTCTTAGTGAGAAGATCAGGAATCGGTAATATTCTTATGCATGTTTCTGTCGGTATCCTCCTGAGAAAACTTCCGACATCGACTGACTTCATCGTACGGTATCAACGTGACGCCATTGACTCAGGATATAGGGCACTAATGACAAGGAACTTAACTTATGGGTAACGATCAGACTCGGGACTTTGTTTAAGTCGAACGCACTAAACTGAGCTTGACACTACGACTGTTGATGTCGAGAGAGTATCTGGGATCGACCTTCAGGAATAAAACTAACGCGCAGTTTCTTCGTGGGTTATCGTCCTTTGAATCTCCCAATACCAAAAACATCTCGGAAGTCAGCGATCGGCGATTATTATTTCATATTTCATTCAATGCTTATTCGTTTAACCTTTCACCGATGCCAAATTGATCGGTCATCGACGATATTCTTGGTGATTCTTGTCACAAAATAAATTTTGCATCTGCCGACGCCGAAGAAGATAGGGACTTGACAACTTTGGTTCTCTCTAGAATTTTCTTTCACATTAAATCCTTCCCAATGTTGAATTCCTTAAGTGCATCCGGGAAAACTTTGACTGTCATTTCTCTAATTTAGATATTAGTCTTTTAAGTTAATGATTTTTACATGCCCAAGCAAGGTTTTAAAGACTTAATGAGAATAAAAAATGATAAGTAAAGGAAACATTTTTCATATCAGACAATGCCAAAAGATCAAGTGGTACCCAAAAAGTGAAATTTTATGTAGACCTTTTAGGGTGTGTTGAGTTCTCAACAAATGGCGACTCACTGGGAGAAAGAAGAATCTATGTTCTTCCTTCATGCTTGACTGGTACAAAAGCTGGTGGAGAAACTTTCCTAGTTTTAAGTTAGAGCCTCATTTACCTTTGCAATTTGAAATCCTTCGGTTGATGATTCTGGGTTTGCCCGTGGGGCTTTTACCTTTATTCCTCCTTCGTTTCCTGTAGCCCTGACCTATGCCCCCCTTTTACAAAAGTCTAGAAAAACATTCACTGACATGAATCCCTTAGTTACCTTTACTCATTGTCTTTGGTGTTTCTCCACTGCCAGCAAGAGTCCATATCCCCGACAAAGTCACCTCGACATCACAGGCCTTGCTCCACTACCAGCGAGCGTCCATAGCCCCATCGAAGATATCTGCATACCCTCTCCTAGTGATCACTCTTTTGATAATGTCCATTCTATTTCGGCATGATACCCTGAGCGACTGAGAGAGGATGACGTCTTTTTATTTCGCAAACTAAGATGGTTAGGTGGACCCTTAGCTAGCTTTGTGTATGGGTTCATGTAGTCCTTTACGGATTTTGTTCTTCCCCTAAAGTTCTTACCAAACCACTAAGAAGACACTTCTATCATTTCTTCGAAGTTGTTCGTTTGCACGGGTTAGATGAAGGGATCCTTAAAGAAACCGCAAGTTCCTTTATGCTTCTTGTGTTGTATGTGAGCGATGAGTTCAGAACAAAGTTTGCCATGTCGCATGACATAAGGTCAACCATTGTATTGATAAACAAAACTCTCAAAAGTGAAAAAATCCAGAAAGGAAAAGAAAAAAAAAATGTATTTTGCAATCATGAAAACACTAAAACAAGATAATTTTTTATTATTATTATTATATATATTTTTTATTATTGGAAATATTGTTTGAGGGGTTGGCCATTTACTGGGAGGATTTCAGGTTCCCCCCTCAGATTCTGTAACTGATAAGTGGCCACCCCATTCTTCTCATCCACTTGGAAAGGTCTAAGCCACAGAGTCTAAAACTTAGAGTGCTTCCCTTTTGGCTCCTTTTCTCTGTCCCATTTCAGAACTAAGTCTCCTATTTCAAAATTCTTCTCTTTGGCCTTATGCTTGTCAAACCGCCTCTTCATTATCTGTTAGTGAGCTATGAATTTTGACTTAGCCTTTTCTCTCTCTTATTCTAGCATGAGCAGAGTATCAATTCTTTGTTGTATGACCGATGAGGGTTCCCTGTTTGAATTTTGGGCTAGTTGAAGAGATGGAAAATAAAGACCATTTGGGAGAATGGCTTCCTGTCCATAAACCAGGAATTACGGGGAATTTCCTATAGCTTCTTTGGGTGTGTCCCTATCGGCCCATAAAGCGTTATGGAGTAGATTATGCCAATTCCTTTGGTTATTTACAACCGTCTTTTTAATATTCTCACTAGGTTCTTATTGGTCGATTCTACCACCCCATTTCCCTGTGGATAATAATTTGCAGAGTACCTAATTATGATTCCTTTGTCCAAAGAAAACTTCGTCAATCGGATGGAAGAGAAATAAGTTGCATTATAAAAAACTAGGTCAGAAGGGACACCAAACTTCGTGATTAGATGTTTCTCTATGAATTGGATCACCACTTTTTTGTTTACATGAGTCAGAGGGATAGCATCTGCCCATTTTGTGAAGTAATCATTGGCATTCAAAATGTACTTGTGTTGTTTTGAAGAGATTGGTGTAATTTCTCCTATGATATCTAACCCCCATTGCTCAAAAGGCCTAGAGACAGTCACTGGTTGGAGTGGGATTGTTGTTCTCTTCTCTCTCCCAGTGCTCATTTGACAAGTTTTATAGTTCCTAGCGTAGGTGTGAGTGTATTTGAAAAACATGGGACAATAATAGCCATCCCTTAGTATCTTATGAGCGGTGGTGTTTCCTGTGAAATTTCCACCGACGGGGCCATCATGGAGCTCCTTGAGAACTTTATCAATGTCCTCACATTCGAGGCATCTTAAAATTACCCCATCATATTTTCTGGGTAGGTTCCATGGTGTACGAGAAAGTTAAATTCTCATACCAAGACTCGGGCCCTGAGGAAATGTATGAAGATTCACCACACCATAATTCCATTTCATTCTCCCATCCAAAATCTCCATTTACTTGGTCTTGGGCTTCAACTGCGAGTTTGCACAACCCTTTCCCTTTAACTAGTTTGGAAGGTTTTATATCTAGATCAAATTCTTGGGCCACTAACATCCAGTTCCCTCTTCTTTCCCCCATATATTGCTGAGTAGAAAAGGATCAGACCGCAGGGTGAGGCACGATCACTTTGGTGTGGTTCTTGAGGATGTAGGACCTAAATTGTTTTACTGCTTTGTATACTACATAAGCCTGTTTGTTTATGGAAGGATAATTTAGTTCATCTCCTTGGAGATTGGTACTCATGAACGATACTGGGGCCTCATTGTTGTCATCATCCTTCTAAGTCAATACCGCAGCTAACGATTGGTTAGAGGAAAAAGTATAAAGGAATAAATCCCTATTGAAATCGAGACTTCATAACACAGGGGCCTGGGATATGGAAATCTTGATATTGCTGAAAGAATCCTTTCGTTCATCATCCCACTTAAATTCGACATCCTTGTGAATCATCTTTTGTAACGGTTTGATGATTTTTGCCAAATCGGGAGTGAATTTCCTCACAAAATTGATTTTCCCAAAAAAGGATTGCATAGCTCTCTTGTTATGGGACAACGGGAGTTGAGCTATGGCCTTAATCCTTTCTGGGTCTATGAGAATACCTGCATGGGATATAATATGACCTGACAACGTACCTTCCTCGACACCGAAAATAGTTTTCTTTGGATGTAAGGATATAACATATTTACTACACCTTTCGAAAACCTGAGTTAAGTGTTGGATGTGTTCTTCTCTGTTCTTTGAATACATAGTTACGTCATCCAGATACACAACCACACACTTGTTGATTAATTCCTGAAATGCTACGTCCATTTCCCTTTGGAAGGTTTCTCCTACGTTAATTAACCCAAAAGGCATGCATTTATAAGCGAAGGTTCCCCAATTGGTTTGGAAGGTAGTCTTCAACCGATCTTCCTCCGAAACCAGAACTTAGTTGTAACCTGAGAAGTTGTCCGGTAGAGAGAAAATATTCGAACCCAAGGTGGTTTGCAGTAGTTTCTCCATTGGTGGGACTGGGTAATTGTCCTTTTTTGAAGCTCTGTTAAGGTTTCTAAAATCCACGCATAAGCGAATTTCTCCAGACTTTTCCCTCACAGGAACCATATTTTCTAACCATTCAGAATGCCTGGCCTGGAAAATGATCTTAGCATATAAAAGTTTCTTTAATTCTTGATACATGAGAGGTTCCAGGGATGGGTGATACTTTTAGAGCTTCTATTGGAAAGGTTTCACCTCATGTTTTAATGATATAGTGTGTTGAATGATCCGGGTGTTGTAGGTTTTTAGGTCTCGGTAAGACCATGCGAAGACATCTTGATATTGTCTAAATAGTTTGAGATAAGCCTTTCTTTCCTCTTTAAATATGGTCTTGCCGAGATGCACATTCTTTGGATTTTCCAGGGTTTCGAGATTTATAGTTTCATGCAGGGGACAAGAGCTACCAGTCTTTTTGTTCTTAGGCCCCCTAAAGAATTCATTCATGTCAAACATATTTTCTAGATTAGCTATCCCCTTAGGGATGGTGTGAGATTTCGATCTGTCAATAGGATGGCCTGTTCGAGGATCAATTTCTTTTGATTGCTCCTAAAATACGTCATCGTCAATGGCTAAATATTTGAAATTGTATTGGTTAGTCAGGAAGTTTATGATCTGTTCATCCCCCTTAAAGACTTTCCAATTAGAGATATTGTTGGGCACTGATGGTTTGTAGAGTAGTTCCACAGTGAATCGAGAGGCTTCATAGTCTTCCAAAGGTGACATCCTTGAAGCAGTTGTGGCCAGGGAATCAGTAAGGATGTTCTTTGCTCTCGGGATCATGGTAATATTGAAAGCTTCAAAATGATCCATTAACCTATGCACTTCCCATTGACAATTATTTAGGTGCGGGGAATTGCAATGCATAGTATTCGTTACTAGTCTAACAATAATCTTTGAGTCCCCAAAAAATTTCAATTCTTTGATGTTCAAGTCTGTGGCTTTCTTTAACCCTTGTACTAGAGATTCATACTCGGTGGTGTTATTGGTGCATTGGAATTCTAGCCTATAGGACAGGAAATGACTTTTACCTTTTGTATCAATGAGGATGCACCCTGCCCCTGATCCCTCCTACGATTTAGATCCATCAAAGTATATGGTACAAATTTATGAACAAAAATCTCCCTTTTCTTCTTCCTTATTACTTTCTAGCTCTCCTATCTCATGTTCTGTAATTTCTAATGCAGGGTATTGGCAGAAGAGAATGTCTTCTGTCGGTATCGACGATTTCTCTTGAAAAACCATTTCAGATTTTTGAGTGAGAGGGACATCGGATAAGAGAGGGGAAATTTTTTTGAAGTGGGAATCGCAGGAATAATTTCCCAACACGGAGAAATATGTGGATGAGGGTTCGTTCAAGGTTTCTAGATCAATGATCGTATGTTTTAGATATCTCTCCCTATCAATTCTGCTCATATTATTGTATCCCTTCAGTGGTATCCAAAGGTGTGCCCAGTCAGTTCTAAAGTACCCATTTAACTTCTCAAACCAATATCGACTTAGTAATAACCCATAGGCCTCTAAGATGTCTACTACGATGATGTCAATCACTTGTACAAACTTAGGATGTGTCACTATTCTGATCATTACATCTCTAAGTTCCCCCATGACTTTGAACTGGGTCTTGTCTAGCTGTATCACATGTCTATCACTCTACAGAGGAACGACGTTAAATTTTTTGCAAATAGACAAGGGCATAACGTTGGAAGATGCTCTTGAATCTAGCAAACAATTATGGAGGTTCTTGTTGAAAACTTCGAACATTAAGAGGAAAGGTGGGACAAAAGGCTTCCCCTTCTTATCTTTTGAACATGTATTCACGGTAGGTTTATTCACTGGGTTTGTGGAAGATAGACTTATTTCTTGAACATTGCCAGTCATAGGGTATTCTACTGAGTTCAAATCTTGTAGAAGGAAATCCTTCTGTAGAGGGATCCTGCATATGTCCATGACTGATATGTTAGCCCTTAACTTATTCAAATATTCAACTACATTGTAATCTAGTTTGGGCAATTCTCGGGTATGGATGCTTATAGGTTTTTTACTGGGATCAAACAATGCTTTCGGGTGATCAGGAGTTGTCTTATTTCTCGAAGTTTCAGTAGCAGTGATATATTTTGAGACAGGTGGACCTTTACTGCGTGTCTACACCATCGAGACCTTGGTGGGTGGTTATTGAGACTCAAACAGGTCGTCGAAAGGCATGATCAGGTCGGGATCCCATATCAGCATGGTTGTATCTTGTGGTGAATCAATCTCTTCCTAGTCAACAGTATTTATAACTGAATTGCTCGATTGTTCGGTCAGGGAGACTTCATCTAGAAATCGATTGGCCATCAAATTCATGACATGCACCCATTGAGGGTAGTCTCTTTCAGAGTAGTTTTCTTGGTGATATGTACAGAAAGAATCATATGCTACATTCCCTAGATCAATATTTAAGTTAGCCGGGGGAGGTTCAATCACCTTAAACGGTGGGTTCCTTTTAAAGAAAGGCTTATAGGGTCTTTGGACTTGGTTTCCTTCCCCTACATTTCTCTTCATGTCTATGATCTCGTTTGATAATTTCTTAACCATGCATTGTAGATCCTCTATGTATCCATTACCCTTGTCGGGAGTCTATTCTGTTTATTTCCCCGACGGTCTAGTTAAAAGAAGTCCTCTCTTGGGACGAGGTTGAGTTTCTTTCTTAACTAAAGAAACCTGGACTTCTTTACACACTTTCATATGGAATTCTATCATTTTGTCTTCTTCAAAATTCTCAGCTAGAGTTCATTTAGCAGCCCTTTTCACGAACATGGAAATAGAAGTTGGGAGAGCATTAGCATAAAATTTGATTTGCAATTCCTGAGTTGGCCTAGCTTCAGGTTGGAAATTGTTCAAGATGGTCGTGAATATTTGATTGAAGTCTTTGACCCTTTCTTTCGAAATCATGGTGGCGACGAACAACTCAGCCATCAGAGCTCTCGTAGTAGTTTCTTCGGCAAATTTGTCTAGAAAATCTTTCTGGAACTTCATCCAGCTAGTTATAGATCCTATCGGAAGATTGAAGTACCACGTGAAAGCTGAATTTTCAAACGTATAGGGGAAAAATATGCATACTACATCTTCATGTTGGACATTCATAAGCCTGATCGCTATTATAAATTTCTTGATATGATCTTTAGGCAATCCAAAGGTTTCAGGATCAAACTTGGGAAGCAGCTTCTTTGGATGTCAGAGAAGGTTATGAACTAGTCCCGGGAGGGCCAAAGCATCTATGGCCAACCAGGGTTGATTGTTCAAAGGTGGGTTCCCCATTTCATCATTATGGTCATTGTTGCCTTCTATATCTTTAGACTCTGAGTTAAAATCCTCCTCTTCCAAAAAAATGTCTGGTTCAGAGACATCTCCGGTTGGCATTTTAGGTATCAAATCAAGAGGATCTTGGATTTCGGTAATTGCAAAATATGTTAAGTCTTCTACCAAGTGCACGAAAACCTCGTCGGGAGTACTAACCACTGGTCTTCTTTGTTGTTTTCTTCGAGGGAGTATGGGAGATAAGGACAACACACTGATCTCTCGGGCGTAGGCTCTTGTGATTCTTATGAATTGATTTACCTCCTTGTGAGGAAGAGCGTAAGGTATTTCAAGGTGAAAAGGTTCTTCCTCAGGCTGGGGTGAGTTACTCGTTTCAGGAGTACTCAGCATGTGTGGGCTGTCTTGGGAATGACTAGCCATGCATGTGGGCTATTTTGAATCTATAGGTTGTTTGAAATACTCTATAGAATATATATCCAACCATTCATTCTCAGACCCTCCTTCTAGCACCAATTATGTTGATTTACTCCTCGTGAGGAAGAGCGTAAGGTATTTCAGGGTGAAAAGGTTCTTCCTCGGGCTGGGGTGAGTTACTCATTTTAGGAGTACTCAGCGTGTGTGGGATGTCTTGGGAATGACTAGCCATGCATGTGGGATGTTTTGAATCTATAGGTGGTTTGAAATAATCTATAGAATATATATCCAACCCTTCATTCTTAGGCCCTCCTTCTAACACCAATTATGTTGATAGGTCTTAAATTCCTTGATTCAACAGTAGGAACCAAACTCGCCACCGAGGCCCAATTAGACTCTGCAACGTTTAATAGTGGAATGGTTCTCCAAAGCTTGTGATCCAGCCAAATTATCAATGGGATTTATGATTTTTTGTGAAGTCTCTTCCTTCAGTTTGGAATATCTCTTTTTTGCATTTTTTCTTTGGATGGGACCAATATAATATTGAATCCAGTATAAACCAACTTGGAAAAAAAAAGAGAGTTAAGATTAACTAAGGGGGAGAGGTTGAACTTGGGATAACCCGCTGCTCAAACATGCAGACAACAATTTTACACCACAGACCTAGTACTAATACATTAACCATGTGAGCATCCAATTACTGTTTGAGATACTAATTACAATAAAGAAAAAACATATGCAATAAGATAACGTCAAGAAAAACAATTCATCTACGATAATAATTCATCACATAATAACACATTGCACCAGATAACTTGACAACAAAATTTATTGCTCTTACTCATTACAGCATCATTCATGAAACAGGATAGGAAATAGTTCTTCTCCACGTCCAATCACACATGCAGTTGATGAAAATAACTTGTCTCTGGTCCAGAAGGACTTCTCAATTCAAAGGGAGCTTCAAAATAATTCTTAACAACCAGAAAAAAAAAGTTCTTGCAACAACCATCAACCTCTAACTAATTGGTCGATGTTCTTATTTATAACATAAAATCCAACTGAAAATAATGGCTAAGTGTAATTTGAACAAAACAAAATTCGCCACGTGGCATCCTCTTCTAACAATTTCTTTAATAGTCAACTCAAGATATCACTTGAAAGGGTGACTTTCCTCATACTTTGACCAATTGATAAATAGATCCTCGCAAGTTTGGGCCCATGTAAACCTATGCTTCTCCATCAGAGCCACGTAGATTCCTCTGATATCCATCACATGTGCTCGATACTTCACTATATTGGTGTTTAAGTGTTGTAGCACGGTTTGAGCCTTCATCGGATGTTCCATAAATCTTTGCACTTTTCCTAGCAACGTATCAGTCACCTTGGCTAGCTCTTCGGCCCATAGTGAATCTTTCTTGGCATGCGATCTGATTATGTCTCATAAGTCGATGAAGTTGTTGGGGTCGCCAAACTCATTTAGTCCAATAAATTTCATTTCTTTGTTGATTTTACCCCAATGTTTCTCGCATTCTTCCCATTCCTTTTGAGTTTCTCTGTGTGGTTCTTGAGACATCTTATCCCAATACTCGATCATTGCTTCATTTGATCAAGATTGTTTTTTACCAACACTCATATGTCGTTTTCTTCTTTATCTTGACCCTGCTAGACTGTATCGATGTATTCGATTCTTTCTACGGCTTGTTGTGCCCTTTCATGCCATTTCTCCATATACTTTAATGTTGTGAGTGCCATGGGAGTGTCTTCCTAGAGCTCGACTATCTTTGTAGTGAATAGGTGTTGCTCGTGTGTGAATCTGTTGTAAGCCACTTCAAACTCACTTCTTAGATAAACCACGGTCTGAGTGGTGCCCTAATACTATTCAGTCAAGTGGCGAAAATGTTCTATCTCCTCCAGGGTGGCAGTCAACTCTTTTTCATCCTATTTATCTCTATCTAAGGTGGCATATGAAATCACCCTCCCCACATCGATGAGCTCATATGTTCTGGAATTTTATGTTTTTATCAAATCCTCCTCTGTGGTGTTGAGGAAAAAGTGATCCAACATGATTCTCCTTTTCTTTGTGGTTCTTTGGACGATGGCCCTCTTCTTTCGATTGTAGGATATCGCATAGATATCGGCCACCTCATCCACTGTTTCGAGAATCTATCGATCACCCCATGTGAGTGTGTTTCCCATATTTCTAGTGGTATATACTTGTTCCAGATCGTGTTCTTGAACTCTGTCGCCATACTCCAAGAGCCCAACCTCTACCCATCGCTTATCAGGGATCTGTGTATCAAGGGAAATACAGACGTCAAGAAAAGACCCGATACTTACTTGTCCATCAATCTTTGGAACGTCGATTTCCTTTTGTGGGTATCCTTCCTTTGACTCATCCGGTTTCTCCTTGTCTTTCAAATTATCTACTCGGGTCTCTGGTGCATTAGGCCTCTTCATGTCGGGACCAATTTCGGTTTCTATTTCCTTCCCTGGGACCTCTTGGGTTTGAACCTTGGGATTAGGCGAAGGAGCCTCCTCAGGTCCCTTTTCTTCTTGGATCTACACAAGGGTCCTGAGAGATGTCTTCAGTCTCTCATCATCGCCATATATATTTATAAATTCACTCAAAGGATTAGGCATGCCTGCTTCAACTGATACTCGGTCCACCTCTGGTTGAATTATCGCACCTACTGACAATCCTACTGGTGGCCTTGTGGAATCAGGGTTATTTGACCCATTGTCATTATCAAGGTTTATGGAATCAGGGTCGCTCACCCTCAGTGGGATTTCAGTTAGAAGGTTTGGCACTATGATGAGGTCTGGGTTATCCTGCATCTGCTTCATTATAACTAGGCTTGTTGGTACATGAGTCCCCCCATCCACTGTATATCTTGAACTTTGAAGAAATTCCTAGCTTGTACCGGGGCTACCTGGGAAATCCCTTTGGTATTAGTGGTTCCCTGGGGAGATCCCATCGCTCTGATTGATATCATTTCTTCTCTTGTCTTTATGGTCTCCTGAACTATTTATTTTAGCACTGTTTCTTGCTCATCCCAACTCATAGCCTTGAATCTGGTTGCCTTGGGATCAACCATCCTTGCCATCACCTCTTCCTAGTATTGAGAATTTTTGGTGAATATTTCATCCTCAAACCTGTCGTGGGAATATATCCAGCAAGATGATACATTTTGCATGTGATTCAAGACCAGTCCCTTGGGGTTTTGTTTGTGAAAACGGCCAGTCCTGAATCAGAACTCCAATTGTCTTAACATTTCTTTCTTGTCTTGCACGGTGTCCTTTACCATGTAGAAACCAATATGAAACCCATAGGGTATGAAAGTCTGCTTCTTATCCTTTACCAAAGTAGCACTGTAACCTTGCAGGATGCTCTAATAATAGATTTCCCCTACTATTAGTTGATCAAGGACATATATAGGTAGCAGATGAGGTGCTTTGGTGGCACTGAAAACCCTGATGTAGGTATCACGCTCATCCAGATACCAGTGTCCAACCTTCGATATAATATTTTTAGCTGTGTCCGACAGCCTTGGGAATTCTTTCTTGAACATCAACAAATGAATGTGTGCGATAAACTAGTCGCAGATGAGAGAGTAGAATTTCTTGTACCTGTTCTCCCATAAGATGCCAAAATAAACATGGAATGACAGATCTAAGGTATGCCAGCTTAAGTTCATTCCAACGAAATCATTTCTAGCACAGACGATGTTCATAAGATAAGATGCCATGTAAAAGGATGAGGTTTCTCCTTCTTTCAACGTCTAAGCTTATTGGATGCAGGTGCTCAGCTGTTTGGAGATGATTTCACCCCAGTTAAAACCTATTCCAGAAATGGCTATGGTATACACTAGAGGCATCCAAGATTCTGAAAACCTGGAGCAGTCTTTTTCCCCATGCAATCTGGAGAGGAGAGCCATTAGATAGATGTAAAGCTCTCTAAGGTTGGCCATTGGGTACCAGCAGGAGGTCCGATTGGTGAAATTTTTATCCTCTCTCCACCATGAAGCCATCACCTTACTGGTGTCGTGTTTTTCATAGAATATCAAAACAAAATCATTATTCAACGGCTCTTCCATCTCTCTGAGCTTGTAATAATTTTGCACTTCTACTAGAAGAAAAACCCCAACACACCCTCTGTTGTCATCTTTAATCAAACATTTTTGTGTGTTAGTGTGATCAATAAGCCATTTCAGAAGTTCAATGCAGGTAAATACCGGATTCCTGCTCGCCACCATGTGTAGATATGCCTTTCAGACATTCAGGAGGACTTCATCGTTGTGTCTTCTCATATCAAGATCGTTGTGCGGGGTATATTCAGGGAGTTCTTCCCACTTAATATTCTTGAAAAGTTCTTCCCAACGCGGGAATATTGTCTTGGTCCCAATGTTCACCTCTGTGTCTCCAAAGGCCAGGGGTTGAACGAAAGATTTCTTGGTGGCGATTTTGATGACGGACACCGCTTTTGGAGCGAATTCCAATTGTCTCATCACTGCTAGGGAGGAACCTTCTCCTACCTATGGTTCTTGTAGCTTTGGTGCTCTTGGATATTTCCTTTTGGTGGGCTTCTTTGGAGGCATCGTTCCTGTAACTCTTGCTAAAATGTTATTTTTATACTCACTGGACCTTGGAAGTTATCCCTGGACCACTCGCCTCGCTCTTCTGAATGATCCAGATTCCTTCACGCACAGAATAACCCTGTTTTCAATGACTTAGAGAATATAATGGGAGAGATCCTACCAGTTGTATCAACCGGTTAATACGAGTAATGGGTGAAATTCAAAAAAATCTACCGCCGAATCTCTACAAATAAATTCTACGTGGGTTGATGACAGAGGTGCAGGGGGGAAATGCATTGTATTGGCAGGTTCAAACAGTCCTTTTGATTTGTTCAAAAATTAGAAACTAGTGCGATATTATTGAATTAATTAACCTTTAAATGCATTGTATCTAGCGTATCTCAGAGCTAAAACTTCCCATCGTGTCATCTTCTTAGTGGGTAGATCGGGAATCAATGATATTCTTATGCATGTTTCCATTGGTATCCTCCTGAGAAAACTTCCGACGTTGATTGACTTCATCGTACGGTATCGATGCAGTGCCACTGACTCGGGATACAGGGCATTAACGATTGGGAACTTAACTTATTGGTAACGGTCGGACTCAAGACTTTGTTTAAGTCGAACGCACTAAACTGAGCTTGACACTGCAACTGTTGATGCTAGGAGAGTATCAGGGATCGGCCTTCGGGAATAAAACTAACACGCAGTTTCTTCGTGGGTTATTGTCCTTTGAATCTCCTGATACTAGAAACGTTTCAGAAGTCAGTGATCGACGATTATTATTTCATTTTTCGTTCAATGCTTATTCTTTTAAACTTTCACCGATGTTGAATTGATCGGTCATTAATGATATTCTTGGTGAAACTTGTCGCAAAAGAAATTTTGCGTTTGCCAATGCCAACGGAGATCAAGACTCGACAAATTTGGTTCTCTCTAGCATTTTCTTTCACTCTTAATCCTTCCCGATGTCAAATTCCTTAAGCACGTCCAAGAAAACTTTGACTCTCATTTCTCTAATTTAGATATTAGTATTTTAAGTTAATGATTTTCACATGCCCAAGCAAGCTTTTAAAGACTTAATGAGAATAAAAAATGATAAGTAAAGGACACATTTTTCATATCAGACAATGCCAAAAGATCAAGTGGTACCCAAAAAGTAAAATTTTACGTAGACTTTTTAGGGTGTGTTGAGTTCTCAACACAACCTAACCCATGATTAACTCCTAGTTTCACCCACTTTGACTAGTAAACTTCTTCTAGGAGCTTCTAGAATAATTTGACTTCTTTGACCTTCTAAGGGCTTCTAGATAATTCATGAGGGTTCTCCAAATTCGCAAGGCCATAACTCTCTAACCGTGAGGTTTCATGTGGCGTTCCACATATAACCAGAAATGGCATGACATGTAATATCCATCTAGAATAATATTATATGTACATTCATTGATATTCATGCCTTTATGTCTCAAACAAAATTGAGTCCCTTACCCAAACCTTTGTGAAAATATAATTCACTAGCAGACTTCTCCAAGGGTTGACATGAATCACTAAGGGTTGAAATCAATCTACAATATCATTATATCACTCTCCAAGGGTTGACATCAATCTACAATATCACTATATCACTCTCCAAGGGTTGACATCAATGACAACCAACAATCCAAACCAATTTTCCATCAACCTAAACCAATTTTCCAACAATCTCCCCCTTTGGCATTGATGGAAACACTTAGTCAAGGAAACATCGTCATCTCTTCCCATCAATGTTTCTATCTCTCCCCCTTTGACATCAATGGTAAATGATATCTCTCATTTGAGGTTGATCTCCCTTTCTGAACTCTCCTTGGGGTTTCTCCCCCTTTCTTACATGCCAACAATTACTCTCTCTCTCCCTTTGACAAAGGATTAACTCCCCATGTCGATATGACATTGTACCTGCTCTAACCAATCCTGGTTAAAAGAGTAGCTCCCCCTATGGGTGTGTCTCCATGTATGTATGCTACTAATATTCCTCTCTCTCTCTCTCTCTCTCTCTCTCTCTCTGATGGCTTCTCTGCATGTTTATGTGTAGATAAATGTAGGTATTCTTGTACCTGCTTCTTTTTGTAGTTATTTTCCATTGGTTCTTCCTTGTGTAATCAACTGACATATATGAAAAGCATTCAAGAATAAGAATTCAAATATTCATGTGTCATTATCATCCATTATGATAATGTTCCTTTATCTCTAAACCAATATATGAGTGACTCTCTGAATCCATGGTATCCTCCACTATCATATATATGTCCAAACATGTTAAGTTTTCTTAGGAATCCATCTTTATCCATATTGTCCATGAATTTGCTACTCAAGTTTCCACACTAATGACCCATCTATCACTGTACTATCATGAAGTCTTCAATGTTGCAACTGATCAATATTTCATACTGTAATTATTCTAATTGATTGCTCTGAATATGTCTAATCAGGCTCTAGAAGATGCTAGAAGGATGGTTCTCTAAACTATCTCAGTTATTGCATAGAATCCCCCTGTCTAATAGTCATATTCCTTGGGAGTCTCCAAGCTGAATGGCTCAGAAAAATACATGCTCTGATGTAAATGCACTACTAATTGTACAAATAGGTTATACATATTGTAATCATCAATTTAAAACTTAAATCCTAAATTATGGAGCCATGTCCAACTTTTGGTGTGCAGTTTAATATAACCAACTTTAACAATTTGTCCCTTTGGTTTTACAATGCAATTCTCAACCTTTATGTACACCAGGTTGGTTTATGTCTGACAATTCCAATACAAGTTTATAGACATGTGTAAAATCACAAACTATAGCTTATGCAAGTTGAACCATTAAATTTGGCTCAAAATTGAAACTAGGGCATGCATTTGAGGCTGAGGTAGTTTTGAATTCAAATTTACATGAAATCCCAATTCTAGGTGTATCAAACCAACCTCTCATGTTATTTAATTGAACTTTAGATGAATAGGTAAATTTATTGTTTATGTAAATCCATCTTAAAACTTCTAAAACAAATTTTGGAGCTACCGGGAAGCTTGGGCATGCATTTTCATTTAGTCACTTAGTACAATTTAGACCTTGCAAATTACAAAGAAAAGTTTTTCTATTTTTCACAACCACCCTCTTTAAACTTGCAATTTCAAAATTAACAACATTAATAATTTTAATATGATAAACCACACCCCCAACAACTTTCAAAACTCAAATCTAAGGTATAATACAACCTTGGGTTACTTTTTACAAACAAGTTGTGCATTCTGAGGTTTTTACTAGGCATCTCTTTCCTATTTTTCTACATAAGAATATTTTATGACTCTTCTTAATGAAAAACTGAACTTGGTTTCTCTCATAACCCACCATCCTCTTATTCATCAAAATCTTGTGAATCTTTGTGCAAACAAATCAATATTTTTGTATAATTCTATAGTTTAGACCTTGCAGTACATATAGCCAACATTAAGAATTGGTCCCTTTGGTTTTAGAAGGAATTTTTTATCCTTTATGCACATCAGTTAGGTTTGTTTTTTAATTTTCCAATACAATGTTATAAACATGTGTAAAATCATAAACTACAACGTATGCAATTTGAACCACTAAATTTGGTTAATTTGAGACTAGGGCATGCATTTGAGGTTGAGGCAGTTTTGCATTCAAATTTACATGAAATCCCAATTCTAGCTGCATGAAATAATAATGTTCTTCAATTTAACTTTAGATGCATTGGTAAATTTACCATTTATGTAACTCCATCTTAAAACTTATAAAAAAAAATTTGGAGATAGAGGGAAGCTTGGGCATGCATTTTCATTTGTCACTTAGTACAGTTTAGACCTTGCAAATTACAAGACAAACTTTGTCTCTTTTGCACAACCACCCTTCTAAGCTTGCAATTGTAAAATAAGCAACATGAATAGGTATACTATGATAATCACATTCCCAACAACTTTCACAACTCAAATATAAGGTATAATACAACATTGAGTAGGTTTGGGCACAAACAATAGAGAAAAACTCTATACCCTTTGTATCATAATTAAGGTTGCGGTGGACAGGGGAGTTAAGAGGCTACAGGTCTTTGGTGACTCCAAACTTCTGATGGACTGGGAAAATGGTAAAAGCAACATTTCTAACTTGGATTTGGGGCCTATTTTCCAGAGGATTATGGAAAAGAAAATACTTTTTGGAGATGTGTCCTTTGCTCATGTCTACCGAGATTTCAACCCCAAAGTTGATCAGTTATCAAAGGAAGCACTCATTTTGGAGGAAGATTTTTTGCTTATTCATGATATTAAGGACCATAATCCTACAGATTTGATACTCTTAAATCTTTTTTAATGAATGGATTTTTGGTCTTGTTTTAATTTTTGTTTATGTAAAGTTAGAGAGAGTTTGTCTCATGGTTTTTTCTTGGTATCAATATGAAGTTGTGGAACTATTTGCTTAAAGAGCGACCTATATAAGAATGAGTGTAAGAGTAAAAGTCATAAGGATAGGCTATAGTCTTATTTGATAGAGGCAGACTATAAAGGAAATGGTTGTTAACGTTAAAAGTAGAAGGGATCTCGTCAATGTGTATTTCATTTCCACTAGAAATATCAATACAATTGTTTTTGTCTCATAAAAAAAACCTAAAACATGATTTCTTGTAGGTATATTCAGACATTATTAAAAAGATGAATTAAATATCACTTAAAGATTGCAGATAATCACTAAACATCACATATAAGACAAGTATGAGTCAAAAAAATTATTGATCTTCCATTAATTCCTCATAAATATAGAAGGATATTTACATGACAAACATCACAGATACAATCCCCATTACAAAACTAGGAAAACTGTAATACATATTCTACAACTTTCTCCTCTCCAAAGATTCCTCCTAAGGAATCTCTAACAATCCTCTCCTTTTCTATCTCTCTACTTACAACCTTATATATTATGTTCCCTATGGGGACCATCGTGACCCATAGGTTTCTTACATAAGTGGATCATAACTAACTTTACATGAATTCATAGATACTTGAGCCAGTTGTTATAGCTTTGAGGCAATGCTCAGTACTTGAGGCACATTCTTCCATGTTGTATACAGTCATCTGCTACAATCGATACTCAAAATGGTGTTTTATCCAATCAATAGCTTCACATTATGGGGTGGTACTGATGTAGCTTACAGTGTGAATGGGTTCCAAAATTCGTAGTGTATCGAAGGGTCTGGAAGATACAGAATGTGGTATGGATATGGAGGGTGCACAACTAGGTGGGAAGAGAGAAGGGGAAGTATTGAGGACGAGCTTGAGGAAAAATATTATGGTGAGGATGGATTAAATTTATACAAAAAATATATATGCTTACCAATTGTTATGGTCTTGTTGGTAATCAATAGTCGCGGTATCCTATACCTGGGTCAAACACCTTCAATGTCCATTTGGCTCGACCAAATAAAACATATTTCTTATGGAAAACTACTTTGTCTCTTGACTCCTTATACTATCTCATTTCCTTGAAACTATTGACATCATCGATTCCTCCCCTCAATATGTGCTCCATTTCCTTTGGTCCTCCTAGTGTTGTTGGAGACTCCCCCTTTCTTTGTCTTGGGGCCTCCTGGACTATCAACGTTGATGCGATGTGCTTCTTCTTAACTAGTGGTACCATCCGCATATAGGTGCAGTAATATGACCTCTGAGATGGACACCTGAATCCTTTCCAATTTTTCCCCATGGTGTCATAGTCTAAACAGTCTACAATTAATTGGCATTTTTCATGGTGATCTAAATATAGGCAAAATCACAATTTTATGTTGTTTAACTTGCATTTATGAATGCATAAATGGATTCAATGTCCTGAAAAAACAATAGGAAACTCATATTATACAGACTTAAACACTTGATGGGATACTTATAATGTCATGGGCTATTGTACCTTCATTATACAAAGGGGTAACTCTGGGACATGGCAGTATCAGTCAGGACTAGTCATCCTATGAATTCACTGGGAACATTAACTAATATCTGACTTGAAATTCACTCATAGCCTATATGGAAGCACAACAGATATGGATCAGGTACTATCCAACCTTCCCATATCATTCAAACTTCTAATATGTACTATGTTCATCTGTTAATCCTTGTACTTTGCAATCATATCTCTTGTCCATTCATGTTTAATTTACATCTCGACACAGAGCGGGCACAATAATCTCATGTTGGACATTTTTAGCCCCCAAAGGAAGCATAATTGATGTCTTGATTGATACAACATGAGAATTATAATATCATGAGGGAAATCCCCCCCCCCCCCCCCCCCC
>ML777277.1:450754-484461 GCA_009831015.1 Picea engelmannii | reverse complement strand
CCTGTAATAGACACAAAGATCAAGTTAAAGGAATATTTTATTGAGAAAACAATAGAAAAAATAACTCTATAGACTTAGCTACAGAATCCTCTGATTCTGTAGCTGGTCTAGAATAGTAAACATGACCAGATATACAATCAAATCAAATAGAATCCAATCATTATAAATTACAAATGATTTAATAGAAATAATCCTTTCAATCACACCAAATCAAATAGAATACGATCGGGTTAGAGTAAAGATGCTCTGTTTTCCCCAATTGGCATAAAATCGTATCATATCTTAATAAGACTGTTCCACGAATGCAATCAATGATAAACCAAATCGCATGAAATACAAACAATCATTATCGATTAACATCGGATTCATATTATTGACAATATAGAAAGCCGTTACGATTTCATGCATCACGGTAACCATAGAATCCAACCACAGTTCTCATTTGCTAGGTTTCAATATAATTCACAGGTATAGTCGTAACTGCAATTGACTAATCACAATAGCAGATTGTGATCCTTCAATTAAAAGCACGATATATGAATTGCTTCCAACTTAATAGGATTAAATCATTTCCACAAATATCGACTCAACAGTCTTCATGTTTGATCACCTCATAGTCGACAAGCAGGGTTTTGACAGAGTCAACAAATCGGGCATATAACTGAATTTAATTATAGACACAAATAATACGACTTGATACGATCAATCCATCCCTATAATCTCATTCGAATAATACATTTGTTACCATCAAAATACAGTTCACATCATAACAGCTACTATGGTTATCCATTTGAAACTTCAGCATGAAATAAATGATATACGAATTGGTCTTAACATAGGAAATATAATCAACATAACCAACCAATTTGCCTATCATATCACACAAGACGTAACCAAATCGAACAGATATATCGTTTGTATTTCAACAATAGAAAAGATATCAAATAACAGAATTTTCAAATCAAATTACGATCAATCAAACTAAATCTAATCACACCCAATCCAGAAATCGATAATCAAAACTGATAAACAACAAATGCACGACAGAGCAAGTCAACAATGTATATAGAGCTTATGATCACGCCATATAAAAGAGTAAAAGATATACCATTACAGTTGTTGAGCATTATGTCAATTTTGAGTTGATAATTGCAATGGCAAACTCGACATTTTTGAATAGCACTGAACCCGTGGTTCGTTGTTTCTTGTCATTTGGTTGTTCTCTTGCATTGCGACCAGTGAGTACTGCCACTTGGTTTTCCAACTCGTAGATCCTGGATTACAATGTAGGTACATCCAGATAGTATCTTTCAATCCATAACCCACATTGATCGCAAGGTGCAGCAACAGGCTGAACAGAAGGGGGTTTAGATGATTCCCCGAGGGTTTCATGACGTGGTTCGATGTCAGGGAAGTCAGGGTTATCCCGCAGACAAGGAGGTAAGTTTCTAATGAAATCGTGAGGCGGTTTTCTACACAATCCCTCGGAGTAAGGATATTCTTCGACGAGAAATCGTTCAATGTCCGAATCAGAATCCTCACTAAGCACGATAGGCTCTGTTTCGGCAGGAAGATTAGACTTGTTCCTCGCCATGCAAGAGATCAATCTTGCATTTTTCTTACCTCGAGTATTAACACCAGTCTTCGCTCTAGTCTTTTGGGTTGTAGCTTTAACAACTTCGGTTTGTTTTGGCACAGACTTAGGCAAACTTGTAGATGACTCGGGATTAGGTCTAGGTAATAAAACATCATAAGGCACATGGGTAGGTTTTCTCTCGGCCACCATGGGCTTGTCTACCTGTGGAGGGTTTGACTCCCCAAAACCATTACGACTGAGAAAATCATGCCAAGAATCACGACGTAACCCTAACTCATAAACTAAAACCATTTTGATCAACCCAACATGGAAGAGGCTAGTGTCAGCCTGGCGGTGCTTGAATCGTTTAGCCATTTTGAATAAGCTTCGGTGCATATAGTAAGGCATATTTAGTTCAAAACCCATGAAAACCATTAATAAACGCAGGTGGAATAAGAAAATAAACCCATACCTACCTTCACAGGTAACGAAACGTTTGATAATCATCAAGAGATCATACTAGCGGGGTTTCAACATCTTCGCAGGTAAACCTCTATCGCATGAGCTGACTGTGCGAGACCGAAATAACAATGTCCATGGGACATCGTCTACTTTACAGCTTTTCGACCATTTTTGTCCCTTGACAGGCAAGCTAGTGGCCAAACTGAGGAATTCTTCAGTAATTTCAAGCTGGATATCTCCCACTTTGGCTCTGCAGCCATCGAACGACAATGCAAATTGTCGGGCCACTGTGAGGTCGTAGCCATTAAACTTCCTTATGAAAKCAAGCCACCCGTATTGTTCCAGGTCGCTACATGCACCACTAAATGTTAACAGTGCTTGGCATCCGTTGGGCTCGGCCCTCACAACAGGAGCCATAGTTTCTGTACATGGTAGGGTTCCAAGCGAACGAAACAATACACAGAGTGAAAACGAGAGGGTTTAACAGTTTGAATGCTCGAAGAGACCGGGATTAACTCCATGCGTGCGAAGGTGGTGGGATTACCACCGCCACGCATTGCATTAATTGCTGAGTACAGTGTTATCATAACCATAAACGTTTATACCATGTGTATCGGCCAGCAAATAGATGTGTAATCACATTAACATGCCACTTACCCAAAACAGAACCAACACCACGCGTTACATTCAAATGCCAAGTGTACAGTTCAATCCAATACCATATCCAACGATCATTGTGTCAATCAATCGTTTCAAACCCCTGTTAATTCAATCATGCAAATACATAGTTTGAAACTATTGCTCGTCCAATGTAATATCCATTTTCCCAACAATATACCAAGTATCGATTTAAAATTAAAACCCAAAAGATTTCATCAACGCGCTTTCAAACCATTGCTATTGGACTTTATAAACTTACCAATATACTCATTGCATATTCAAATGTTTACATTCAAGAGTTTTAAAATAATGCAATCCAGAATTTCTCATATAATAAATGAGTCAAGAGCCCATAGCAATATGAATAAAAACATATAAGACCAAGTCCATCATAACCTTCATAAGATCAGAATAAGACCAATGAATATTCTTTCTTACAGGCTTATCAATCAGATAGATCCAAATCTGAAATCAAGGTAAGAATATAAGTTTGAAAAAGAATCTTTCGCAGTCACGTAATAAACCGATGGTCGAGATCAAAGACAACGATAGTCCAAATGATGAAAGAGGTGTTTTCACACTTCCAGTTGTGAAAACTCAAACGAACTCAAATTTTAATTGTCGCAAACATTGAAACAAATATCTAGTAGCACAATGCGACAATGAATTGTCGTAATCAGACAAGGGGTGTAGGCAGCTTTTTTTTTAAGAGCAATGAAAAAAAAGAGTTGGCTGCCAACAGTACTATAACATTCATTTGAATCCATATAAGTGCATATTTTTTGTGATATCCAAGAGATTACTTGGTTTCATCATGTCCAAGTTTGGGATCATGGTTGATCCTTTCAAGGTTGAGGCAATGGTTCAGTTTCCTCCCCTATGTACTACTAAACAAATTCAAAGTTTGAAAGGGAAGGAAAACTTTATGTGAAGATTCATCACAAATTATATGGATATTACAAAAGGGTTCATATATATTTTGAAAAAGTGAATATACTTCATATGTGATGACCAAGAACAATGCTCTTTTCAAGATTTGAACAAATCCTTGGTGTCAGCCCCATTGTTGAGTCCACTGGACTACAACAAGGACTTTTTGCTTTATGTCATTGTATATGAGTCCAACATTGTTATGGTGCTTATCCAAGAGAACATTTTGCAAGTCAAAATTTTGATTTATTACCTTAGTAAGGGTATTTCTATTCCTAAATTGAATTATTCAAATGTAAAGAAGTTATATTTGGTAGCAGTTCATGTCGTCCAATATCTTAGAAACCATAATCTTCTTTGCAAAAATATTGTTTTAGTGGACTTCAACCCAATGTAGCACATTTTGACATGTCAAATCATTAGAGGAAATTATTTCAAATGGATAGCCATATTACATGAGTTTGATTTAGAGTTTTCCATTTCAAAATCCAAGAAGTATTTAGATTTCACCGAGTTGATTTCTTTAAGCTTCCTAGATACATTGAAGAAATTGCGGTCAATGGGTCCTTATTGGATGAGTGTTTGTTTCTCATTGACTTTTCTAATCCTTGGTATGGAGATGTATAAATATATATTCAACCCCAATGGTTCAACCCTTAGTTATCCAAATATGAGTTTCATCTTATTCACCATTAAGATAAGAGTAATATCATCATTGGTGATACCATGTATCACCGTGGTGTGGACTTAGTTTTGCATTGGTTTTTAGTCCATGAAGAAGATAAGAGTTTCTTGAATTATTTTCATGTTGAAGCATGTGGTGTTCATATTTTTGGAATAGCCAGAACCCATAAAAATTTTCACATGGGATACTTATGGCCATCCATCTTTAAAGATTGCATTAATGTAGTCCAAAAGTGTCACCCTTGTCAAGTATTTACTCAAAAAATGTGGGCTAATCCTACTATGTTACATCCTATAGTTACCATTGTATTATTCACCAAGTGGGGGGTTGACTTTATGACATGTAAGCCTTCTTCGGCCAATGGTCACAATTACACCATTGTGGTTTTTTACTACTTCACCAAGTGGGTTGAAGCTATGCTTACTTCTTCCACCAATGGCATAATAGTGAATATCTACATATTCAACCATATTATTTCTAGGTTTGATGTTCATAGAATTATTGTGACTGATCATGGATTTCATTTTCTTAATAAAATGATGACCAAGTTAGAGGCCAAGTTGGGTTTTATGCATGAAAACGTGTCTCCTTACTATCCTCATTATATTGGTTAAGTAGAAACCATCCATCAATTTTTGAAGACTATTATGCAAAGGATGGTAGGAAAGCATAAGACTAAATAGTACCTAATGTTTTTCTCAACATTATGGGCCTATTGAACCTCAGTTAAAAATTCTATTGGTTTTACAAAATTCCAACTCATTCATGGAGATGAGGTAGTTCTATTTATTGAATGAAAAATACCTTCATTGAAGCTAGTTGTAGAACTCCTACTTAATACCTCTGTGGAGGAATAAAGTCTCATTTATTTGCATTGTCGTGATGACCATCATCGAGAAGATGCATTGGATAAAGAGACTCATAAGAAGAATATTAAATTGTAGTATGGTAAAAGTGTTCGTCCTCATATCTTTGTTGAAGGAGACCTAGTTTTGGTTTATGACCAGGATCAAAAAAAGTTAGGAGCATGAAAATTTTAACCTCTGTGACATGGTCCTTATATTTTTATCAATTATTTATGAAAGGGGACATATACATTAGTGGAATATAAATGGAATCCTTTGTTTGAGCCTCACAATGAGCCTAACCTGAAAAAAGTGTTATGTGTAATCATCAATGTTGCACAATGCTTTGTAACATGTTGTATTTTCAAAGTTTTTGTACTTTAGATCCTTTTCATTTTTTTCATTTGATTGGTTTTAATTGTACGATTATCATGCTTGGTTCTTTATTTTCATACGTCTGCATTTATCCCAGTTTATGTAGGTTTTCCAAATGGCACCAGCCATAGCACCTGAAACATCACTTCTGCCACATGGGTGATATTGTCGCCCATAGACTAGCTAGTGAGGTCAATGGGTTCATTCTTCGATTATGTGACCAACAATGTTGCAAAGTATAGTGCAGTCATCAAACTTCTATCCAAAGACATTTATCTCGACGTCTGTCAGTTAGTTTTGTATTTGGATTCACAATTAGTGGTGTCATAACTTAATGATATCTATCATGTGAGAAATAATGTGCTTCTTCATAAGTATTTGAGGATGCAACTTCTTGAGATACAATTTGAGTTTGATAATTATGATCATGTTCCAAAAACTTTAAACAGATTGGTCAATTCATTGGCTATGTGTTTATTGGAATTTGTTTTAATAAGAAGATCAGTTATACAAGCATGGATGTACAATAAACATGGAAGATAAACCAGCATGACTTAACTCATAAGAAATAACTCAACCATATTATAAATAAGATAAAATTTCAAGACATCATGTCCACAAAATATGCAATGAAAAAAATTAGACAACATGGTCCATAATGATATAGTATAAAAAACATCCTAAGTCTATAATTCTATCGATGTTGCAAAAATGGAGGCTCTCATATAGTCATCCTAAGGCATTTGTGTCTCATAGTAACACACTATCACATTCGCCACCCACCTCACTAAATGAACAACGTGGCACTATAATGTTTGGGGGATGTCATCTACCCTCATCATGGGCACACCCATAGTGAGCCCCTCAAGATTCCTTTGTACCTCATAGAGTTTCTATGTGGTGTCTTCATCTCCCTCATCCTCATTCAACTACTACTCTTCCTTGAATATACAATGGTTAGGGGCCATCCCTTCTAGTTGGAATGGTCCCACATATATGTCATACATTATGATTGTTAGTATCATTGCATAACCAAAAAATACAATATTTTTAAAATCACAAAAATGTTATAATTTTTTAAAAACCAAAAAACACATGTTATATTTCTTACCTATGCCCCCCCCACTGTGCTTTGGGAAGGAGTACCAAATTAGAATCAAGTCAAAAGTTAGTGCCTACATATAGATAGTCCTATATCATGACTATCTTATCATCCCACCAATCGAGCAAATCCTGACAGAAGGTGCTTATTGGAAAGATACACCTTAATTGAGCCATGCAATCTATCCACTTCCTCATCTTGGGATTAGATGGCCCAGTAAATAGATTATACACATGTGTACAGATATGAGGGACTCACTCTAGGAATAAAGATATAAGGATCAAACCATAACCAAATTATTTATATCTACCAATCCTACATCTAGCCAATTGGTCCCTCATGTTTACTAGAAATCTAGTACACTAGTCGTATACTTTGGGCCTCAAGCACTCTAGTGCGTAGTGCATGTTGGCCTGGGAGGCCAAGTGGGGTGTTGTGTATCTATATACCTAAATAATCATGAATAGAAAGGGACGTAGTGAAAAATACTATATGTATTTTATTTTAAACTGGTTGTTTCTCTTTCTCAACCCTAGTCAATAATGTGAAACTATATAATCATCTACAGTACCAATAGAACCACCTCTACCACCACCTTTCAAGAATACCATCTTACCATACTAGGATATTATTGTAAGGAAATATATTTCATCCACATCTAGGTGAATTATTTCATGACCAACTCGGAAATGTTGTTGTCCAGGGTCCCATAATCCCACAAGCCTTTGCAATAGCATGCTCTAGCTCATCATGTTTTATCTCTAGAAAAAAATTAGAAGCTTACAGTCTCTCAATGCATCTAAGATGGCATGGTCATACAATGTGACCATGTCAATCGCCTTATACTCACATTCTTTCCACTCTATCATATTCATTATCCTTGCACACAATCAAGAAAAATGTTGTACATCAACAATCAGTCAGGTTTCTTAAGAAAAATTTTCAATTATTTCCTATTTTGAGCATGGTCATGATTGTTCCTTAGGAAAGGTGTGGACAACCATGGTTTTTTCATAGAACACTCATCACTAGGGTTTTATTTCCATGACTATTAGATATTGAACCCATGGCTGCATAGATGTGTACCAAACAAGGTTCAACACCTCATGATTTTATAGCATAGGAAAAAATGAAAATATAATGTTGAGTTTGAGTTGAGGGCTTACCTAGTTCAAACAAAATGGATTTTCACAAGTTGAGTCTCTCATAATATATCTTAGAATTTTTGGAGGTAAAAAGGATTTTTCACCAGAGCTAAACTTTGGCAAGGTAAAATAGTAAAAAAGATTCAAGTTTTCCATATATATACCAGTTTTTGACCCTTTTTCCAATCTGAAGTAGTCATTTTTTCCCTTTTTGAAACGAATCCCCTCATAACTTCTAGTTTGTTCTTTAAAATTATTTTATAATATTTATACTGGTTTATTTAGCCTTTGGACTAGTATTGTTGATCATTTTTATGGGACTAGAAAATCATCTTTTTGGTATTTTTCTTATGGAAATCTTCAGTGAACTTTCAAGTAATGTTTCAACCTATCATATAGCAATAGGTTTTCTGTGCATTCTAATCTTGCATTATTAACCATCATTTGTGCTGACATTATTCCTTAGGTTTGATCTCCTCAAGTTGTCTCTTATCTATTGTAGGTTGTAACCTATTTGATAGTGCTTACCCTCCATGGGTCTCTTTAGTTAGCACTCATTTTTCCATTTAGTTCCCATGTCAAGTTATTTTTCATAGGCTTAGGAACCCATATTTAACTTCTACATGACTTAGTATTTGGGACTTCATGCTTCTCTCTTGTCTTTTTTTGGTTGTTTCCTTAAGGGTTTCCCATTATTTTTGTTTTTTTACCATTGTACTTGCTTATCGACATTTGCATCTTTTTTCATACTACTATGATTCCATTCACTTAATTATGCTTATTTCCATTGCAGTTACTTTTGAACTTAGTCATTTGCATCTATTACATCTAGTTTTCAACATACATCTTTGGAGAAGACACATTCATAAATGGACACAACTTGCCCAACACCTTTTTTGCATTTGATTTTCATAGGTTTGTTCCATGTAGTTTCATGCCACTGAGCCACTCATTTTCTCCACTATAGCATACTTTTATCTCTTTTTCACACATACCAAAACTTGAAAAATACACAAAAGAAATCAAAAACATAAAAAAGGGGGAAATAATTTGAATCTATATTTTATTCAATTCTAGTGGTAGTTGTTAGTCATTGTCACCCTTTAACATGTCACATGTTTTCCATTTTCTTGCAATTGGGATTTAATATTGTCCTAGGAGAATAGTACCATGATTTTGAGATATTACTCCTCTGATTGGTTATTATTTCAATCATTATGGAGAAAGTATCAATGCCTCCAACATTGTTTCTTTATATCATTGGTCCTATTAGTGTCAGTTCTTCCCAAGTCATCATTATGTCATGGTATATGTTCAAGGGAATTATAATCCTGAGTCAGTTATTCTAGAGTATTTTTTACCATTCATGTTGATTATCCTTGTGTCAGTATGTACTTGGTGGTTTCCTTATTAACAAAAAATTATTGGTTCTTTTTTGGTGTTGATTGATGTAGGATACATTAATGCCCTCCTTTTGATGGATCTCTTCCTATTAATGATAGATCATTACCTAATAAGTAGATCTAGAAAATTTTATACTACCTCGGGACTTGTAGACATTAGTGGTAGGTTCCCTCATGATTGAAAGTGGGTTTACATCATTGACCCCTAATTGATCGCTTCTACAAGTGTTAGTTATTAGATAATTTATTCACACTTGCTAGATTGTACTATGTACATTAGGGTCGAACTTCATTATTGGAGGGTCCCCTCATGTCTGTTAATAGTGTTTATCAATGAATGGCAATTAGACAAGTTCTACTATGCTTTACATTAGCTCATTTATTCACATGATGTAGACAATCACAGAGTTGGGATTGAATACCCTAGGTTAGGGTCATCCTCTTTCAATGCTACCTTCCTAATTTAGATGAGATTGTTCCACTAATTGATGAGTACTTTGAATACTATTTTTCACTCTCATTTGTGTTAAGAGTATTCCTAATGTATATAGTGGCATAGATCCATTGCATATTTTCTCATGGTTGTGATCTTGTAGAAGACATGGATCCACCATGTACTTTTTTTGGCCATGGTATTGCATTATATATACTTCATGTATATATAGTGTATTTTTTTGGTGATTATTATTATTGATATATCTTAGCATGGGTATGCATGCCTCCAAGATTATTTTTATTTGATTGGTTTATTTTTGCTTGTAGCTACTTCCTAGTTCCTTGATCTACATAACTCATCCTTATTCCATTCATCAAGTGGATATTACTTGTACTGTAATTCATCCATTAGTTCCTCTTATTCCTTCATACATTAGGGGCATTTGTTACACCTTTATTTATCACCAAAGGCCAAGACAAATGTAAATGAACCAAGATACATTATTGGATCAAAATGAATTTTCTCACAGAAAACTTGATTACCAAAGGAAATCAAGGTTGTGCTTATTACTAGTAAAAGAGTGACAAACCATGGATTTCCCATAGAAAAAATGTGGTTGGTCTCATTTTTCCCATATAAAACCCACAATATCCCATTAAAGACTTGAAAAATACAAATTCACTAGGAAAGTTGAAAAGCTCTAAGTTGGAAAAATCCAAAATCTCACATGGTGGTGTGCATGTCTTACAAGTGCACAACATGCATTACATGCATCCCTATATTCTCTCCTCAAGAATCTATAAGTAAGAGAGCCAAAGATAAGGGAGGGGTGTCTATATGCAAGCTTCCTTATGTTATTGAATTTTCGTGAGAATCATTGGTCATAAGTTTGATACCATTGTTGAGTGTTGGGCATCAATATTAGTGTGATTAGAGCTTAGGTGAGAGATATTAGCCATTCACTTGGTTATATTGTTGTGATATAGTTATGAATTGTGCTTGTTCAATGGAGGTGGATTTGTGATTAAGGAAGAGGACTTTGGGTCTTGGATCTAGGAGTACAATAGTGAATCTCAAGGTAATCATTCATATTGTAACTCTAATTTAATAAATGTAGATATATTTTAAGGGGGCATGACATACTAATGGGATCAAGTAGATAGGTTAATATTGACCAAATCCATATACAAGATTTGGTAAGTACCTATTGGAGTAGGAATTTTTGGGAGTAAGCGAGGCAGAATGGACCAAAGGGAACATCACATGCCATAAAAGAAAGAAGATCAGCATGACAAAGAGAAAAGGAAGCAATGTGAGGTAGGATTTGTAGAAATCTGGTGCATATGTGGAAAAACCTATCCATTTTAGGGTTAGGGTTTTGGAATGTATTAGAATGCATATTAGCCCATTTTGTAGTATAAATAAGATTTATGAGGTAGATTGAAGTATCTTGGAGGAGAGATCAGATGTATCTTGGCGTGAGCTACCTTAGATCTTGTGTGTGACGAGTCTATTTTGGAGAGTCCTTTTTGACTTTTGAGTCTTTGTATTGTTGAGAGCTATGGAGCTCAGATGGAGTTGATGTAACTGAGGGTTTGGTCGCAAGTTGTGGAGCTTGGTGTGACACTGGTCATCCCCACCACTATTCACATATCCCATGATGTAATGTGCGCAATGCTATTTTTGATGAAGAATAATAAATAAGAAGAAGATCTTTGTGGACGTAGCCCTGGGGGGGTGAACCATGGTAAAACCCTATGTTGCAATACGTATGAATTCTTTTGTTATTTATACAATTATGGATGAATGGTTAGGTAAATACATGTGTTAGGGTTTACTTACAACATGCACTAGAATATGTATGTAGAATGAGTATTATGAATGAATGAAATAGTAGATGTGATGAATGGTATGATAGAATGCATGTTCAAGTAGAAATAAAAGTAAAAATAACATCCCCAACCCCTTCCATGAATGCAAACAATTCTGTCATGTAGTCACCCATAAACCATCTAGGGTGAGACTGTGTTGTGCACTCTATACGCGGTGTAGCCTTCTATTTTAACAGAAGGGTCAATGGTGAAAAGGGTTTTGTTGGAGAAATAAGGTAGAACCCGTGTCAGCCCATACATCCAACAAATGGTTTTATTGCCAGCTGGAACTCAGAAGAACAACCAAGAAGGGGTTTGGTGAAGAATATGCAGTGGCAGAAAGGGATCTTCGGGCCATGGAATCCTACGAAGAAAGAGATTGAAAGATGGTTAGAGATAAAGCAGTTGGAGTTCACATAGAAGATAATAAGGGTTCTAGGTACACACCGTGCCAGTACCTGCAGAGGTATGTGTTTACTGATTTGCATGAAGAATATTTATGTTATATTCCAGAGTTACTATAGGTGTGGTTATTAATATTGAATGATACCCATATGACTAATCAGATTAGTCTAGTAGAGTGGACTGCTAAAAATATTGCATGACTAGAAAGGGATAATAACAAATTAACACACACAGTGGATTTATGGTTAGATAGAATTACTGCGGAGTTTATCACTAATTTTGTAGTAGACACAACTAAGTCATATAATTTTGCAAAGAAGGATTTCTTGAGGGGACCTAGAGGGAGGTACATCAGGTCACTTTACACGTCGATCAGGATCTTATTACATGATAAAGGTGTGATGACCATGGAATCACATAGCTATATCACTCTACTTGCATAGGGGAGTTGGGGGAAGCACTGAGGAAGATCTAAGAAATGGAGAAGGCTCTGGAGAGTAGCTAGAATAAGGAAGCAACGAATCCCATCATGATGGATGATGAACAAACCAAGGAAATCATAAGGAAAGAAGGTGTGATGCATAGTGGAAGACCCTACTAGTATAAGAATAATAATAAGAAGAGGGAAGTAGCTAAGAGAGAGGGCTTGGATAGCGACGAGGAAAAGATAGATGATATATGTGATGTTGGTGCAAAAGTGATCAAACGAGGTTCCTTATAAATTTACCAACAAAAGGTACCGATGTAGTCTAGTGGGCTGACATTTTCATCTTCCAGGGAGGGAAGAAGTCTCACTCGAAGTGAAACTAAGACGAATAGGAGAGGGAAGGGTAATGAGAATACTCAGGAAGACCTCCAAAGTATCAAGATTTATATCATTCCTGTGCAACATAGCTTAAACCTATTCTAGTCCTGAACATTTCCTAACCGATAATAGAGAAACCGAGTTGCTTTGAAACTCATATGTAAGCTATAACCATTTAATAATATCAGACATAAAGATAACATAGCATAATACTCAATAGAATCAGAAGACTCATGTACACAAGATATTTTCACAAAATTTGGATCTCCCATTGTATTATCATATAACATGTTTCTTCTCAAAATACAAGATTAGCTCGAGTTACAGATACAACTGGTCATGCCAAAGATAATCATCGAATGCTTCTGTACTACTAAGAGACAAGCATATATTAGTCCCTTTCTCTTTCCCCAACACTACAGTACTACATGACTCTATTACATTATCAGTCAGGTTCTTAACCCAGATCTCAATACTTATCTTAGCTAACAACATGAATGATAACAATAATAACTTTAGCAACAACAACAATAACAATAACTTTGGTGACCGAATAGAAATCCTTTTACAATCATATTGATCCCATATATGTATAATATGATCCAGGCTTGTTGGTTGAGAGCTCAAGAGTTCTCTCCTCTTCTTAATTCAGTTGCAACCTCTTTCTCCCAAAACTGGTGTTACATTGTCTTTCCAATTGTTTTATGTTCCAATTGTTTCTTGTTGTGCATTCCCTTTTATCTGCTTTTTGTTCCTCCCTTTGGTTGGTTTTCTTATTCCAAAATATCTTGCACAACTTTTGTTTATCAAAATGAAGGGCCCAACAATCTCCGAACACAATCCTTGACTCACCTTGAGTCAAGTCTTTAGCTCTTTCGTGGTCTCTGGGTTGGCTTGTTATTTGTCCTTGCATTCTATTCCAGGTTGCTTCCACTTCCATCTTGGACCGTTTCTTCTTTATCTCCTTCAAACGAAGGGCCCAACTCAGGTACCAATTCCAGGGATTTCTTCATGACTTCCTGGAAGTTCTCAACTTTGTCCTGCAACTTCCTGGCAAGCAATGAAGATTCAACAACAAATTTTTGGGTTGTGTCTATGGTGAACTCCTCTAGTTTAGATGCAACAAGGGAATTCCATTCCTAGTCGGCGATAGCATCCACTTGATGCATCTGTAGATAGGCATCTTGGATGATTGGTCGAAATTCCTGGAGTTCCTTCTTGGCCACTGTCTAAGGTTCAAACAGTGCATTCAGATCATTGTCTACTTGTTGAATCTCATCAAATTTCACTTTTTGTTCCATGGGATCCAAGGTTTTGGCTGCTTCCTCATTAAGGGATTGTATCTTTGAGGGAAGGTCTTCCAGTGTCTAGTTGCACCATGAGATTACTCCCATCCAATCATTGGTATCTTTGAAAATTGTAGTGCACTCCGCAATCTAGCATGCAATGTTATTTTGGCATTGTTTCCTTCCAAAACAACCTTTTCCAATTATTCTTTTAGCTTGTGGGGTTGTAATCCGGCTTCTAGTTTTTTGTCCCACAACTACACTTAGAGATTCTTGGATCATTCTACCAGCTCAGTCCAAGCTACTTGAATCAATTCAATCTGCTCGACTACTCATCTATTGTGCTAGATTCTAGAAGCTAACGCGTTTTCTTTTTGAAGGTTGTCCAGGCCTTTGTTAGTTTTTCCTTTACTTTTTCAACTTTTTTCTCTACTTGAATATTCAATTTCTTCTCATGTGTTCTTCGTGTTTGTGCTAGGAGTCCTTCTTGTTTCCAGAAGTCAATTTTCCTTTCTTCCTGCTAGATCCTATGCTCTAACTGGTCAGTAGAAGCTATGATGAGGCCTACTAGTTACGGCATTGGAAAATGAGAGAACTCTCTCAATGTAATAGTAGCGTCCAGGGGTGGTCGAGCTTGAAGCGACATTCTACTAGCCATGGAGTGTTATGAGGGTGTCTCCACTTCTTCGTCTCTTGAATATGGACCTTGCAATTTTTTTGTAAGTCTGGTCTTCATAGTTGTTGGAAGTAGAGGGAGAACCTATGTCTTTTACAAGTAAAGTTGTAGTATCTTTGTGCACTGCTGTAGATTTTGGAGTACTGGCTCCAATTTTTCTTTCATTGATGTTGTGATATATGTTGATGTTGTTTACATTTCTATTTGAACTGGTTGTGTTCTTCTCTCTGTAGGTAGTGAAACTTCTGGAGTCTTTCTTCTGATAATTGGAATCTCAACACTCAACGTTGAGAGAGGACTCTGGTGATTGGAACATGAGGTATTGGAGTAGGTAGTGGGACTTCTAGTTGTTGACTTTCTGCCAAGGCAAGAGTGATCTGGATGGTTATGGTTAGAGTGTCTGGTTGGCTCACGACTGCAGTAGTCAAGGTAATTGGTTCTTCCACGTTCTCGAATGGTTCATGGAATTCCAGTTACATCAGTTCGGGCAAAGTGGGTTGGAAGGGAACAATGGTGTCTTGTGGTGGCGATGGGGATTTGTTGATGATGAGGGTCTTCTATGCACTATATTCCACTCATTTCGTCTGTGATGCTAATCGCAGTCTGGGCAACACGATTGGTGGCCCTAGTTAAAGGTATAGCCATGGATATTGGATGTGGATTGATCATTTTGGCAGGAGAAACCCATATTCGAGGTTTCTTTACCGAGACATCCCCTATAAATGCAGTAGCGAGGATCTCATTGACATCCCTACCTGATAGGATAACCTGTTCTGGGAGCTATGGAAACACTAGCAATGTCCTCTTCTTCCACTCCAGGGGTTTCTCATCCTCTTCTTCTTCTGATTCTGTTGACATCTAAACCTTATGCTTCTTCTCTGTTACGCCGGAACTCATCCCTACTTCTTCTTCCTACCTCGTTTTCTTTAGAATATCTCGTGGCAAGAGGTAGTGCATACCTGACTTGTGAGGGTTTTGTTTAACACTGTTCCATGACATGACTTCTTTTTTGAAGGCTTATTCATCAAGATAGAAGGGTAGCGGACTCATGTGGAAGTCCTCAGGCTTCATATGCCTCGTCGAGACAAAAGTGTATTGGGTATTTAGCACAAATGATATGTTCCTTGTGTTCAAATTTAAAAACTCATGTGGTATGTGCAACCGTTGAGTTGCGTCTATGATTTGGTTGGACCACTTCAGGAATGTTGCATTGTTGAACTCCATGTTCTCTGAGTCTAACCTTGAATGCCAAGGTTTGAACATTTTTTCTAGGCGCCCCTTATTTGCAGGTGCCAACTACCTTCCTATAGGTGACCTCCATTTCCACATTGAAAATGCAATGAGCAGGTAACCATAGGTGAAGGTTCCTCCTTTATCCTACACTTCCTTGCAATCCATGAGGAGCTCCTCCAACAAGTAACTGCACCAGTTAAACACTGCTTCGTTTGTGCAAAATTCTACTACAGAGAGAGCGTATAAAGTGAATTCTCCCTTATAGTATGAGTGCATAAATTTACTAGTGATAATGTAACATTCTGTTTAGACTATCTCTGGTATAATTCACTTGATTCTGGATCTGCGCCCACCCCTTTGGGTGTGGAATTTCTCATACAAGCTGACTTCGCCCTTCTTTTTCCCATGCTTACTTGGGCCTTGGAATCCTTTAGATACGTCCTCAAACTCAAGGGACAATATGGTGAGCTATTGGATGTCCTCGGAATGAATTGGATATCTTTTATCGAGCCATAAACTCCTATCGTGCACCCAACTGATCAGAAACTTGGTGCACCGCACAGCCTCACTAGTGGTTCTTAATATCGATAGATCCCTAAGGTTAATAATGGTGGAATTAAATAGGTTGATGAAGTATGGCTTTGGGACAAAATGCATGCCTCCATTGCATCTGGATCCAAGTCTCAAAACACACTAATATTCATCTGAGGAAACAATACTTGGTCTGTCAAGTCGAGGTCAAGGAGTTTTACTTGCTTATCCTTTCCCTTGACATTTCCCATGACCTCGACCCAAGGATCACATGGTTCATATGGAATTGCTTATTTCAGATTTGAACTTCATCCTCTTGCTATTCTCGGCATGGTGGCTCTAGTTCACTGGAAAACTAGACTAGCTAAGTTGGGATCGGGGTCATGACCGGGGAGCAAAGGAATTCACAGATAAGGATGGGGTGAAGATAGCTAAAAAAAAAAGATATTTGAGATAAATAGTGATTCTCTCTCATGGGTTTGCAATATCTTATAAACAAGATAATTGGAGAGCTATGTAATTACTCATAAAGACATGCATCATTAGGCCAACAACACAATCTCAAGCTTCGGCGTTTGAAGGGACTGATAACGAGGTAAAATACCTAAGGTTATCTTGGCATTAATGAACGGAATGATAGGGATGTGATCGACATGAGGGGTTACCATTTTAACGGGTGATAATCCCAGTGGGGATATCGATGGCATCTATGCGGGTCACACTTTTATGGCTTGACAGAATGTTTTGATGGGTTATTGTAGATACCATAAAGGGTATTACTAGACATGATGCGGGTTGTGTGTGGGCTATGATATAGTTTGTATTCACCCCCCTATGACCACAATGAGGCTCTTTGTCATGTATAATGACTTCATTTAATGTAAGGGTGACTCTTTCGAGCCTGGGCGGTCGAGTGAGAATATCTACATAGAAGAAACACTTAGACGAAAAGGAAAAAAACATATGTTGTTGCGCCACTATGCACACTCCAATGTTATTAAATGTATTAAAGAAATTACAGAAAATCAAAATCTAACTACTGTAAAATCTCCCTTGGACTAGAGGCATGGTCCTTTGGTTCAATCATGATAAATTTAAGGCTTCAGGCGGGCACCATTCACCCAACCTAGTCGAAGGATATCATCCATTTGTGCTCGCTTAACTACACCAGAATGTCAGATTTCTGCAACTATGAATGGACCCAACCAATGCATGCACAACTTGCATGGATGATTCTGATACCGACTTCCATAGAGTAGTACCTTGTCCCCTTGGGTAAATATTTTTGACTTAATGTGCATGTCATGCCAAGATTTTTGTCTAGATTTTTCAATTGTCTAATGCAAATATGCTAGAAATATCGCTTCCTCAAGTTCTTGCAAGTCTGCAATACATTGCGCAACTGATTCATCATTTTTCATGTGTGTATTATGTTCTATATAGAGACTAGGGGTGATAAAATATGCAGGTACAACAACTTCTTTCCCATAAACCAACTGAAATGGGTATACCTGTGTAGCTTCTTTGTGATGGTCCTGTAATCCCATAAGACAGTTGGAAATCTATCATCCCAGTCATCCATGTAGTTGTATCTGTCGAACAATATTGAACTGCCTCTGCTTCATCCCATCTCATGAGGTAATATGTTGCAGTAATGATGTATCTAGCCTTTCAATTCTTATTTGGTGGGTTGATTGGTCCAATAAAGTCAATGACCCACTTCTCAAATGCCTGAAGTGCTCTAACTGGCTGAAGGGGTAATTCATCTCTTCCCGATGGCTTCCCTACTCTTTGGTAGGTGTCACAATATCTAGCATACTCTTTGGCATATTTAAAAATTGTAGCCCACCATAATCCATCTTGAAGTACCTTTTGTGTAGTAGATTTACCTCCAACATGTCCTCCCGCAACTCCACTGTGGAATTCCCACAGGATATCTTTCCTTTCATGGTTCAAGACACATCTTCTGAGGATGTTGTCTAGTCCCAATTTGTAAATTTGTTCCGCAATCAATTGATAGTCAGTTTCACGAACCACCATATGTCATTTTTGGGTTGCAGAGTAATTTTCTAGGTAGGTCCTTGTACTGAGGAAGATAGCAATGTATTCCAGATACTATGGGATAAACTCAATTCAAAATAGGTCTACATCTAGGAGCTAATCATCCATTGTTCCACCACTTTACCCTGACTCCAACCTAGAAAGGTGATCTGGACCCACATTGCATCTTCCAGGTTTGACAATTACTTCGAATGAAAACTCTTGAAAGAGCAGTAGCCACCTGCAAATACTTCCTTCAAGGATCAGTTTATTGATTAGGTACTTCAATGCAAAGTGGTCAATAAAAAACTTGAAATGAGAAACTAAAAAATAGTGTCTAAAATTTTCATTTAATGCATATATCATAGCTAGACCTTCCCTTTTGGTGGTTGTGTAGTTGCGTTCAGATTGTGAAAGTTTTCTGCTAGAAAAATAGATAGGGTGGTCCATATTTCTTTCCCCTTGTTGCACTAAAATGGATCTGGGCTGATGCCTGATGCATCCACATGTACATGGAATTCAATTTCCCAATTGGGGAATATCAAGATAGGTACAATACTTAGTTTTTCTTTGAGAATGTCAAATGCTTTGTCACATTCTGGTGTCAACCGAAATAGTTCAAACTTCTTCAACAATTTTTGTAGAGGAGTGGGGATAGTTGCATATCTTTTGATGAACCTACGGTAATATCATGTATGTATCAGTGTAGAGTGTACCATTTTAGCACTTGTAGGTGGTGGCATGTTCAGTATGACTGCAACTTTAACTGGGTCTACCAAGACTCCTTCCTGGCATACAATATGGCCTAGCAAATTTCCATGTGGTATGCAGAATATGCACTTTCTTAGATTCATATATATTTGAAATTTGTGACATCTATCAAACATTAACCGGAGTAACCCTACATGTTCCTTTAACAGGATGTATTATGTCCAATCGTCCATGTAGACCTCTATAAACTTGTGGATGAACTCTCAAAATGTTGCTATTACGATTTGAGAGAAGATTGCATGGGAATTCTTTAATACAAAGGGCATTACATTATATGTGAATGACCCCCATTCAGTTATGAATGTGGTCTTATTCTTATCTTCCTCTGCAATTCTGACTTGGTGATATCCTGCAAATTCATCTGTAAATGAATAAGATTATTTTCCCGTAACCTAATATAACACTTCGTCACTGAACGGTGTTGGAAGAGGATCATGCACACATGCAGAATTTAGAATTTTGTAGTCCACACAGACCCAAATGTATTATGTATCCTTCTTAATCTATATAACTATGGGGCTAACCCACTATGATTCTTCAATTGGGAAGATAAGTCCTGCCGCAAGCATTTTGTCTACTTCTTTCTTGACCTTCTCTTTTACTTTAGGGTTAAGATGGTATGTCTGTGCTTCACAGGTTTTGAGTCAGGTTTTAACTCAATTTTCATTTCTCCCATGGTTCCTTTTATACCTTTTAGTTCTGAGAATGTTTTCAGGAACAAGTCCTCATACTACCGCAACAGGTTGTGTACTTCATTCATAGTCTGCTCATCCTAGTAATCTCCTATGGAAACTATCTTAGGATGCTTTGTACTCCATATGTTAAATTTCCACAACTTTAGTGGATGGTTATAGGAGATATAGGTGTGATTAGGTATAGTATCCTGAATTTATCTACTGCCTTTCGTTTCTTTAATAGTTAAGTTTCTAGGTTCTTCTAATTCATCGAGTTTTTCTAGTTATTTCTCAACTTTGTAGCAAACTATAGCTATCTTATCATATTCATGACTCAGAATAGACTGAAGAAGTTGAACATGGTCAACACATACTACTAGATTTGATCTTTGTTTGCAAATATCAATAAAAATCATTTCTAATATTCTTTGAAGGACTGTGTTGAGCTTAGGGAACTTACTTGTAAAGGAGAAGTCCTTGCAAAAGTAGTCTTGTAAAGTCTGCCAACAACTTGTTTGTCTTCTGGTCTCTTCACATAGGTACTAGGATTTTGGGATTGGACCCAGCGAGTGGAAAAAACATGAACCCATAGGTGAAAAGGTACTTCCGCAACTTGGCATTATTTAAATAAATTCTCAATATGCACTTTTGGGTTAGACCGTCCATCGAACAATTGTGCATCTTGAAAATCTATGTTCATATCTTCTTTCAGATGATCCCTACTTTGGAATCAACATAGGATGTCTTTCTTCACGTCTTCCCACTCAATCATCAAGGCTCTGTAACTGGCCCACCATCTAGTGGGGTTATCTTGCAATGCTAAGTCAAGAACAAAGATCCTTTGATCCATCCCTATTTTCTCTTCCATGCTGGCAAGAAAATTGTGCACCTCTAAGGTACCATTATATGTTGGGTGTTCTTTGATCTTGATTCCAATCCATCTTGTTGCTCTGAAATTTACACATCATCTTGATAATCATTCGTATGAGCCTTGTTGCTAACTGTCAAATGCTAATTTTGAATCCTCGTCCGCAGACTGTATGTTGCTCCAAATTATCGATTCATTTGCAGTAGGATTTATGTAGTCTGGTCTCGTTCCTTTTTTTATGGTGTATAATTGGTCAAGAGAATTTGATTCCATATTGTTGTCTATTGGCTCAGTGTATCTAGGCCCTAAATATGGATCTAAGGGTCGAACCACTTTTATCCCATCCGCTTCAAATTTCATGGTGTCCTTCTTTAGATAGATGATAGCATAGTTTTCATATGCCCAATCAATTCTGAGTAGAGTAGGGTAGGGATCCTTATCTCCCATGATTTCAATTCCTTCAAAATCGTATGTGGTTTAAACTCCCGCAAAATCTATTTCTACATTTTTCTGCCTTCCTACTGGGAAAATGAAGTACTGGTTTTCCATTCTCAACTGGATGGGGGAGTACACTAACTAAGGTTTTCCCAAAGATTCCGAGGTATTTTTGGGTAGGATGTTGACATCATATCCAAAATCTAGCATGACATCTTTGATTTCAAAATCATCTAGATGGGCTTCTAACCTAAAAAAATTTCATGTTCTCACCTTTCTTCTTTGTATTCTCTAGGTATTATTCTCGAGAAGATTGGTCCTTACTATGGCTTATGGGGTTCCTTCATTTCCAAGTATTAGGTACAAGGTGTTGCACAACTTCTCCATAAGTTGGTCATCCCCTAGGATATCAAAGAATAATTGAAACCAAAGATTGATTACACTTTGATACTGCTCAAGGTGTCTCATTGGAATTACAGAGTTTCTTGGTGTCGGTGGTGAGTTAGGGGCTTGCACAAGTTTTTATTGAAGGGTGACATTAGGGGAATTATCCATTATCTCTTGAGTAGGGATACTCTTGAATATTTATATTGCATATTTGAAGAAAATATTTTGTTTCACAGGGTCATACATGTCATCCTTGGGAGCAACTTTCTGAATATTGGATTGGTTGTCTGCATCTGTCCCAATTTTTTCTCCTCCGTGAGTAATGATGTTGATATTAGGTATTTTTCCCTCAGTTCCTCTTTTCATTTTTGAGAACCTAATCTTCCCATTTCGTGATCAGTTATGGGAAATCTTCAGTTCCATGCCCATTATTTCGACAGTGAGAGCACCACGATCATCTAGGGTGAGGGAAGTCTCTAGCCAGGTGTCCTTGTTCATTGTAGTTGTAACATATGTTCATCCCTCTTCCTCCATTTCATCATTCTATGAATCCACCTCCAACCCCACTTCTCTGGCCTCTTCCAGTTCCTTGGGAGGTTTCATTTATTATGAATGTTGTCCGATCTAATCTTCCAGCAAGCACATCCAATGCTCTAGATTGATTTGTATCATGTGTTGTAGATGTGCACAATTCACAATGTATTAAATTGGGCACAAAAATATACTTGTGAATGATAGGAAACTACCTCAGTGCATTCCCATTTGTCCGAAAAATATCATAATACTCAGTTGGCTGACATTTTTTATTGCCTAGAAATGTATAGTATAGCCTTGGTTCATGGAATGGTGGAGTTGCATATACTTGCACAACTCCTCCTATTGGTCCTCGAGAGGGTCCCATCATATTGTGAGGAGGTCCCATTCCCCTCATGCACAGACATTCATTTTCCAAATTCCCCTCTGTGTAGCATCTTGTGCACCAAACCTGAGGTCGTACCCAACCAAACTGATAGTCCCACATTCAACCCAGGAATTTTCAAAGTGGCCATCAAAGGGACACTAACATTTCTGAAGAAAGGAAAAACACAAGAATACCCTTGTGAAGGGATTCCTTGGTTGGTATCATTAGGAACTTTGGCCATGAAGATCTTATGCACAGGTTCCTCCCTTGCGGGATCATTCAATTCCATAAAATTCTCACACACTAACTCTGGTGAACCAATGGTATAAAAACCCACGCCTAGGAGGTAGCTCAACAATTTCAAAATAAATACCAAGGGTCCTTCCTAACCAGCATAGCAGTTGGTCAAGCACCTTGAATCAATAATCCAAAAAGTGTTGACACTAAAACAACCTAAGGGAAACTACACAAAGCAGCAATCCAATAAAAATACCTAAGAGAAACATCGCAAGAAAACAAATTTTCCAAATCTTCAGCCCAGGTGGATGAGATCTTGATTCCAAAGCAATGACTGACTAACTTGCTATGGAAAACTAGGGAGCATAGAGCACACCACTAAGAAGAAACGCCTAAAAAGATACAAGCCAAAAAAAATATCGTTTTGAATGATTCCAACCCAGGGAGATGAATTCTTGATCATCCAAAGCATTCACAAAGGAAAATGACAGGCCAGGAGCAGCAGTTACCCAGACCTTCGACCAACGATCCCTTTGGGTGTCACCCAAAGAGTACAGAGTCTGCCTCAGGTACCATGATACACCCCTCACATTCACCTGTGTGTAAACCTATATAATGGAAACTAGGACACCGACCTGTAATCAAAAACCAGGGGGGTACAATTGATAGTCAGACGACTATGTGGGTAGGGTAACTAATCCTGAAGCTCCTCCTGAGGCATGAAATGCAATAGGGACATAATCACTCTTAGGGTACCTTGGATAGATCCAAGTGTCTCAAAGGTCTGACACAAGTCAGGTCAATAATGCTATAGGATTCACCCCCAATACACACTCTCCCAAATGCTTTGTCGGGATCAGGAGTGGATATATTTTTCATCGTCCTCCATGTGGCCTTGTGTTTGACTCGTGTGTGCAAGAAGCTTCCTGGATTGAGTAATTACAAGGTGGATTTTTCACTCCCTAGCATATACACCTAAGTTAAATTTTGGTTTGCCTTGGAGAGTTTACTTCTCCACACCTAATCCAATGCCCTAGCCTAAACTATTGGTGAACCCTAGAAAAAGTGTTACTAATATATTTTAGATTAGCATGTTTGTTTTAAGGGATTTTCTTACTCAAGTAATGGGAGTGAAACTAATGTTGTTTGAGACTCTTGCAAAAAATAAACTAAGTAGAACACCGGAAAAGGATATTTTACACTAATTCTACAAATGAAAAAGAGCTTCAAGTAAAATGTGTCAACAATCCCTCAAAAACGTGAAATGCAAACTTTTTTCTTTTCGATGCAAAAATGCACAATGAAAATTTGTCCTCAACGAAAGAAAAGTAAATGAAGAAAACAAACAAGTATTATTTTCCTTTTAAATTCTTTTCAAGATGAGAAGAAAACAAAATCCTATACTAAGATTTTTTTCTTTTTCAAATATAAAATGTAAACAATGCAATGTAACATGAAAATGCATCTAAGAAGCTTTTTTTTTTTTTTTAATGAAAGCAAGGGAAGGGAAGAAAAAGCTTAAAATCAACTACAATTTTTGAAATTTGTATATGCTTGTGAAATGAAAACAATAAAACAAATATTTATTTTCTTTTCAAAGCATACCAAGAGAGAAGGAGAACAACCAAGAGACTGACTCAGATCCTAAGCCAGTGCCAGAAAGTAGGGATTCACCAAAATCCAAAGGAGAACCTAAAGCTTAAAAGCACACCTTCAACCTTGATAAAAGACATAAATAGACAAAGAAAACTATACAAGAAAATTTCTTTACGATTTTTTAAACAAATTGAGACTCAAAACCTATCAATCAACAGTCAACAGAGATCCCTGATACTCAGGAAAACCTGAAAAACCAAAAATTTCCTGAAAAATGGAAAGGGTTTTGAAAAAACCCCAAATTATAAAAGGCATGTAGGTTGTGTTCATAAATCCTTCATATGCACGTGGGATGTACTAAGTCAACACGCATATGTACGCGGTCTGAGAAATTAACAGGACACATACATGTCTGAAAATATTCAAAAAAGACAAGATTCATACTCTAGACCCAATTCAAGAAACTTGGTAAACACCTAGAGGGTGACGAGAGACTCAGATAGACCTATAAAGCACAAATAAAACAATAAATCAAACCAAATAAAGATCTCCCAAACATACCCTGAGGACACTCCCCAATGGAGTCGCCAATTCTGTTAATGGGAAAAATCCCCCTAATATGGGTCTAGTGACTAGGAAGAGCCTTGACACCTTAAAAAATAGAAACACTTCAATTTTACCTAAATCCAACAATACCTAACGATAATTAAGGGAAGTGAGAGAATATTGAAATGTGTACCTTAAGTTATTTTGTTTGTCGTAGATCCCTTCTTGTTGTTGTCCATTCCAAAATTGTAGGCTTCCTCCCATTGCTAGCCTTAAACAAATTCACATAAAAAAATATGAAATCATATTCATAACTACCAAGATCATCTGAAGGGTTAGATATTCATGAAAAACATTTATAAACATAAACATAGATACATAAATATCTGGGACAAGAAGTTTTTCTTTTATTGATAACAAGATTGGAAGTTACAACCTAAATCTTGTTGACGTCGCTCCACGAACCTCGCCTGGGTTCCTCTACTTTGACTCCAAGTGCGTTATTCCCAATATGTTATCCTCACAACCAACATTCCAATATAGGGTAAAAGAATGGATTGTATAAAGGAGTATGACTCAAAGGGAATGTTGAGGATGAAACTTAGAGCAGGATGCAAAAGGATTGGAATGCAAGGGAAAATTTATGGCAGAGTTCACTTGCCTCTTCTTTCATATATCCAAATGACCCCCCTATGGCCCCTTTTATATGGAGAAACTATGATTAATAAGTTTTCATAAGGGATATAAGAGGTAATATGGTTTTGCAACTTGACATAGCTCATAAACTCCGCTCGAAAGCGCAAAACTTTTTAATTTTCACAACTTTTTAGAGTATACATGGGTTGTCAGGTATGCAACTAGTGTGTGTACATGCACTGCAAATATATAAGGGCATGTACACCATGCAAAAAGTTGTTTTTTAAAGAGGAAACTCAGAAAAAGTGGTTGGCAATGGTGTAAATGAAGAGGCCAATATCAGAAATGAATGATAGTATCATTTTGATCTATAACATGGATACAATTCTAGACTTAGGATCTGAAGTCAATGTTCTACCAAAGAATACCTAGGAAGCTATGGGAGAACCTCAACTGGGGACTCGCCTATTTAGTTGAAGTTGGAAAATCAACATAGAGTGGTGCCAATTGGTAGGTTGAAGGGGATTCCATTAGATTTAGATGGTGTGTGCACCATGGCCGACTTTGAGGTCATTGACATAGTAAATAATACTTCACCATATCCATCATTATTGGGTCTGGATTGGGATTTTGATGACCATGATATTATAAATTTGAATACAAGAAATATGATCTTTGAATTAGGGGAGTATAGATTTATTGCGCCATTGGATCCCTCAGAAGGAGGAAGGTATGTGGAACCTGTGACAGGCAATATTCTTACAGAAGATGTGAATCGACTATACAGAACTACCACGCATGAAAAATATTATATCAACCCAACTGCAGATGGCATGCTCAATTGGAGGAGTATTAGTTCTTGTGCTTCAGACTCTATAACAGGACTGGAAAACTGGCAGCAATGACTACATGAATTATCTACCAAGAGATGTGCCAAAATGATGTTCACATTGAGATGGGTTGGTACATAGGTACGAGAAACTCTTGTTTTTTATGGATTAAATGATTTAGAAAACAATTTAATGAAGTTTTAAGTAGAGTTTATGGAAAATCAGATATTACCAGCATTAGATATTGCTTTAAAATCTACACCTGCAATATGGTGGGTTACACACAAGGCAATGATCAACAATTGGTTTCAGTGCAAAAGGTTATTGCGCATCATATTTGGCAATAGAGCATGAGCATAGATATGAGGAGAAATATGAGGTATTTGGATGACCTCAATAACATGTGGATAAGTGCATGGTTCAATGGATATTAGTACCACTAGAAGAATGGCCACACCATTTTATTCACACACTAGAAGGCATTCCGAAGAACCAGTACACAGAACAGGAACAACACAGAGAAACTGATAATTGGGAAGAGATACAACATAATTTCATAGTTACATTTTCCTTTGAGCATGAAAGTCCAGAGATAGATACAGCATTGAAAGTGGTAAGAGATTGGATATTTGAAGAACCAGAGTTTGAAATAGTCCCAGCATATCAGAAAAAACAGATTGTCAGACAACTATTACCCTGTTATCATGTCGTAGAAGAATAAGATCCAGAAGTAAACCTGTGCAACATCCAGATCCTAGAAGTCAAAGGCAAAAGGGAAGTAAAAGGTCCCAATCTAGATTCAGAATATTATGTTGCACCGTTAAAGATTAATAAGGTCAACATTGGAACTACAGAAAACCCTAAAAATGGAAAGTATTAGAGATTATTGGGATAATTAGAGAGTAGAAAGGATCATGGAATTATTACGCGAGTACAATTACTTATTTCCATTAACATTTTCATAAATGAAGGGATTAGAAGGATATCTAGGAGAAATGAATATCCCTTTGAATCCAGAAGCCAAACCTATCAGACATAGACCTTACAGATTAAATCCAATATACAAGGAGAAAGTGAAGGTAGAAATTGACAAGATGCTATAAGTTGGTGTTATAGAACCTGTGGAAGAATCAGAAGGGATCAGTCATATGGTGGTGTAAGAAAAGAAGAAATGAGGGATTAGGATTTTTGTATATTTGATAAAATTAAATGATGCTTGCCTACATGATCATTTTCCTACCCCATTTACAGACGAAGTTTTGGATAATGTAGGGGGTCAAGAAGCTTATTCATTCACGGATGGATTCTTAGGATATAATTAGATTAGGATCACACCAGAAGATAGACACAAGACTACATTTTCTAAAGAGTGGGGATCATTTCAGTATATAGTTATTCCATTTGGATTGAAGAATGCACCAACCATTTTTTCAAGGGTAGTAGTAGCATATTTTAAGGACTTTATTCATAAGTTTTTGGAAGTTTACTTGGACGATTGGACATTATTCATTTTATTAAAGGATCGTCTTGAAGTATTAAGGACAATGTTGGATAGATGCAAACAGTGTCAGATATCATTGGATATCAAGAAATATATTTTTAGCACACCTTTTTGGATTTTGTTAGGACATGTGGTGTGTAAAAATGGTATGTTGATTGATCTTGCTAAAATTGATTTCATAGTTAACTTACCACCACCAAAGTCAGTGTGCCAGTTGAAGAGTACACTTGGTCATACAGAATATTACAGGAAGTTCATAAGGGGATATGCACAGATTACTACACCAATGGAGAAGTTGTTGAAGAAGGACACTAAGTATCTATGGAATGATGAATGCCAACAAAGTTTGGATTTTTTGAAGGAGAATAAGGTTACTGCACTAATTCTAGTATTTACATATTGGGATAAAGAATTCCATGTGCATGTGGATGCATCTATAATAGAATTAGGAGCAATATTAACCCAACTAGGAGAAGGTGATATAGATCACCCTATTTCATTTGCAAGAAGAAAGTTATCAAATTCATAACAGAACTATAACACTACAAAAAGGGAAGGATTAGCTATGGTGTATGCTTTTCATAAATGCAGACATTACTTGTTAGGACAACACTTCAAGATGTTTACAGATCATTCATCCTTGAGATACTTATTCAATAAGCCAGTGTTGGGGGGAAGAATATGTAAATGGTTGTTATTTCAAGACTTTGACTTTGAAGTTGTGGTGAATCCAAGAAGATTGAATGCAGGACTTGACCATTTTTCAAGAATCGGTAATGGAGAAGAACCAAGTAGTTTGGAAGATAACTTTCCTGATGCTCAATTGTTTTCAGTACAGGTTGCAGATGAAAAGTTTGCTTACATTATTGAGTTTTTGAGTATAGGAGTTTCACCAAAAGAATTTACTATTGCACATAAGAAAATTTTGGTGGTTAGAGCTATAGATTATCAGTTGATTGCAAGTCATTTATACACACTTGGAGCATATAGCATATTAAGGAGATGTGTGATGGAGCATGAAAGGCCTATCATTTTAGTAGAGGAACATGAAGGGATTGTTCGAGGACACTATGCAAGAAAACATATCATGAAGAAGGTATTGCGCGCAGGGTTATGGTGGCCAACAGTTCACAAGGATTCAAAGGAATACTGTCAGAAATGCGATGTTTTTCAAAGAGTTTGGAAACCATATAGGAGGGATGAAATGTCATTGAGACCCCAAGTAACTTTACAAGTGTTCGATAAATGGGAAATATATTTTTTAGTTCCACTTAATCCACTAGCAAGAAGATCAGGAGCCAGATATATTATTATAGCGATAGAATACTTTATCAGATGGGATGAGGTAGCACTAGTAAAGGATTGAAGTGGAGAGACTGCAACATGATTTTTATTTGAACATGTAGTGACAAGGTTTGGATGTCCAAGAATATTGATGAGTGATCATGGGACTCGCTTTATTAACTATACAATTGAGGCAATGCTTGAAGATTTTAAAATACACCAACAAAAGATCACTCCTTATCACCCTCAAGCAAATGGAACAGTGAAATCCTTCAAAAATATTTTCGAGAATGCCTTGACAAAGATTTGTAATGTGAACAAAGATGATAGGTATTTGAAAGTACCAGCATTACTTTGGGCTTATAGAACTACTTGCAAGATTCTAACAGGGAAGATCCCTTTATATTGTTGTATGGACAGAAAGTAGTGGTTCCCTTAGATTATTTGCTGCCAAGTGTATGCATTGTAGCAATTACAGACATGAAAAAAAGGGGTGCAACAAAAGAAATATTGTCTCAGTTGATGGAATTAGAAGAGGATAGAATCATAGAAGGTTTCCATTAGGAGGTACATAAAGCAAAGGATAAAGCATGGCATGAAAAACATATCAAGAAAAAGAAGTTTAATAAGGATATTTGGTTCTCCTCTGTGACATTAAGTATTTGTACCACCCAGGGAAGCTTAGAATACATTGGCTAGGGCCATATCAGATAAATTATGTCACAACTAGAGGTGTTGTACAACTGCAAGACTTAGAAGGCAAGGACGTTCAAGGACTAGTGAATGGTAGTCAACTGAAACTATATAGGGACATTTGACCTGCTAACTCTCAATGGTTGTAGCACAACACGTAGACTTGTACATATTGTAAATGGTAGGAGCTAAAACAAGAAAAAGGAAGAAAACACTAGAAAAATGAAGAAAAGAAAAAAATGAAGTAGTTAGAGGAATAAGTGGTAGACATATAATTGAGAATGACAAGGTGCAATAGACATAAAATTGGTACAACATAATTCATAAGATGTTGCGCAAGAAAAATTAACACTGCACAACGGGACAAAGAATGACCAAAAAAATGGAAAACTGGTAAACAAAAAATAAAGGATGTGTTAGAGCATTAATGACAGAGTCCATAAAAAGGGAAAGGTCAGGAAAATTCAAAACACTTGTGATTTTTTAGAGACAGAGTAAGTAGAGTATGAGAAAGTGTGAGATTTTGAAGAACCCAGCCAAGATCTACAGTAGATTTTTCTTGAAAATAAGAAGATGACGCCACCAAAATCTGGACAAGCTAGCTAGTTTGCGCGAAGTACCCGTAGTAGTAAGAGACTACTAGAAGAAACGAATGGAGTGTTCGATGTGCAGGATGTTACAACCATAAAGAATGAATCGATTATTCCAACAAGGGTAGAATAAAAAAAAATCAATCGCAGAAGAGATGGAAGTGGATCAGAGCATAGGACAACAAAATTCAGAAAACCCTAATGGTGGCGCAAACCCTAATTTAGAAAATTCAGCAGGAGTGGAGGAGATGAAAAAATAGAGTGAGGGGACCCTAAAACAAAAATTTATCACAAAAGAAGTCTTGTTCGAACACATTATAGGTCAGCAAGAAATAGAGGGCAAAGAAGAAGAAGAAGTCAAGGAAGAACTTGTAGAAGAAAACCCATCTACGGGCCAGAAAAGGAAAACACCAGGAGCTCCAAGAAAAAAAAACCTCAATGGAGATCATGTTACCTCATATCCCAGACGTTGTAATTGTATTTGAAGGCATGCTAGGAAAAGTGGAAAAAATTAAGTATGCGGATCATGATGTAACAAATACAACAAAGTTTCTTAAACTTGCGCAGGAAATCTATTTACATAACAAGGAGGAGGTAGGACCCTATGGAAATCCAATTTTGGATCCTGCGCAGTGGATCACGGGATTATATAATTCAGGTATTATGAATTTTTTGAAAGTAATGCATTTAAGGCGAGGTAAGAATGTGGGAAACTGTGTGAAACAATTGTTGGCAAGGGTACATGGAGGTATCGTGTGGATGGACACGTCTTTCCATATATATGTAGACCTCATAGAAAAAATCACAAGGTTTCCAACCAACAACATAAAACCATAGGATTACTTGGAGAACAAAGCAAGGGACAAGGACATCACAGAAGAGGTTAAAGCATAGTTTAGGAAAAACAAGGGAAACATGGGCATAGTGATAAAGTACATCAATGATCCTGTGACAAGGTTGTTCGTGAATCTTATGGCCTGTAAACTCTTGAGGAAGTGTAGAAAGGAAGAGGCCCCGATAAGATTCATAGCAGCAGTTGTGCAGTGCACAAAGGATATAGTATTAAGTTGGGCACCCTATTTATTGAACCGATTTTTGATATACTGCAGGGGTGCACATGATAATGGGACAGAATTCCATTACTCTTGGTTATTGATATTGGTAGCATTGGTAGGCTGGCAAGAACCCAAATTCACAACCTTTTTGGACAAAAGAGTAAAATGTTGTGTAGCGTTGTATACAACCTTATGGAAGGAAAAAGACACTTTTTTTTCAATGTTCCTTGAATATATGCAGCAGAATACAACTAACATGTGGAGAATCCCAATTGAATTAGTCAAGGAAAATGAAGGAATTTCTAATTTTAAGGCTTCAAGAAACCACATGTGGATTCAGGCCAGAAGTGATCCAAAGAAGAAGTGGACATAAATGAGGTACTGCACAATGCGGGATGAAGTAGAATTGATAGTGATCCAGATGGATATCGATGGCCACCCACCTTTTCCAACTTACTCAAAATAGTTTTCTATCAATTTTGGCAATTTACTATTTTTACCAGTTTTTAACTTCTGGGGTCATTTTGAGGGCCTAAATGAAGGTTTTTTGGGATAGAGTTTTGTTGACAGGCGAAAATGACCGTCCGTCAATTGGAAGAACGAGTCTGGTCCGCAGTTGTCTAAATAACCCAAGTCGTTTGGTATAACTCGTCCTGACAGGTTTAATGGCTCCGCTGGCCAATGTAAAAATTCTAAAAGAAACGAAATAAAAGAAAAGAAATAAATTACTAATTACTAAACATTATATATATATATATATATATATATATATATATATATATATATACATATGTTATAATGTAACTTTAGTAGTTGTATTTAAGCAGAAGACATACAAGTCTCATTTATTTACATGATTTACAAGCTGCAAGTTTTAATCAAAACTTACAAAAATCGATGTGAAAAATGATTGCTTCTAGGAAGCAGATAAAGAAAGCACATAAAAATATTTATTGTTTTTCTTTTATAAATTTAAAGAATCTTGCAAAAAAATGTTAATGAAACATGAACATGTGGATAGTCAAAGTGAACCATACATTCTAGTTTCAATGATATGTAAATGAAAGAAAAATACAAAGAAGCTATCATGCTAGTGAATTAGTGAAGTGTATCTAAACATATGCATGAGTGGTCAACATCCGACTACCATGTCCAAGAGAGAAATCTGCAATGAACCTTATGACTGTTCTAAATAAATTTAGAACATGTATTGGTAGCTTAGGTTTTAATGAAAGAAAAGGAAACAAAAACATAAACTTGTGATCTCATAATTATACATGATTACAGCAAGATAAATATGGAAGCAATCTATTCATTTTATCATTCAATTTAAAACTCAAAGATAAATCCCATTATTTAAATCAAATATATAATCACAGTATTTGTATTTTGATGAAGCAAATGATAGATGGTATTTATAATATAAACCTCCTACACATCACAGATCATTTAATCTAAAGACATCAGACCTGCACATGTAACAAGATTAAAAAAAAACATAAATAACAATATTATAAACAAAAGGCTAAAGCCAAAATGCATATATGTCGTTCTATTAAGTTTTTGGAATCACTTGTCCACTCTGTAGTCTTGGAAGAAATTTTTTGGATAATAGACTTTAAAGATTGGAAAAATTAATACATAAATGATAATAATTAGCCATGTATTGATAAAAAAGACTAAATCTATTTAAATCAATGCATAATCAAGTATTCAAAGAATATGAAGATATTATAATTAAAATAAAACCATTTTTCTCACAGGACAAAAGTCATTAAGAAACCTGGAATTCCATATTCTTCTTTGAAAATACTCGTCCATTCTCCCAAAGATTCTAGCCATCCATTACTCCATTTGAAAAGAAACAAAAAGTTTACAAAAGATATAATATACAAAAGAGAAAGGACAAAAATCCTCCTCTCCAATTCTTAGATCCCCCATGGCTCTGAACTTTCTCATATATTTATATAATGAATGAACAGTCTGGGCATCACTATTAATTTTCGCCACCTGAAATTTGCATCGTAAAAAGACATCAATATCTCTCAAATAGTGCATTTGTTTGGGAAAATCTCTACATGGAAGGTAAATGGGTCCATTTTGGTTCTAGGTTTTCAACTGTTTCTTCAAAATCATCACGATTTGGCTGCAATCAGTTATGCAAAATCACTTGTCTGATCTTGACACCTTTCCAAATTTTATCTGCTATTGCTCATAAAATTATTTGTAGCAATCCG
>ML777277.1:431635-445672 GCA_009831015.1 Picea engelmannii | reverse complement strand
AAATAAAACCATTTTACTCACAGGACAAAAGCCATTAAGAAACCTAGAATTCCATATTCTTCTTTGAAAATACTCGTCCATTCTCCCAAAGATTCCAGCCATCCATTACTCCATTTGAAAAGAAATAAAAATTTTACAAAAGAGAAAGGACAAAAATTCTCCTCTCCAATTCTTGGATCCCCCATGGCTCTGAACTTTCTCATATATTTATACAATGAATGAACAGTCTGGGCGTCATTATTAATTTTCGCCACCTGAAATGTGTCTCGTAAAAAGACATCAATATCTCTCAAATAGTGCACTTTTTTGGGACAATCTCTAAATGGAAGGTAAATGGGTCCATTTTGGTTATGGGTTTTCAACTGTTTCTTCAAAATCTTCATGGTTTGGCTGCAATCAGCTTTGCAAAATCGTTTGTCTGATCTTGACGCCTTTCCAAATTTTATCTGTTGTTGCTCATAAAATTATTTGTAGCAATCCAAAATTATTTTTGGATCAATCATCTTGAACGTATTTGGATAATAAAATCAATCCATGATCTTCGCGTCAGCCAACAGTGTCGACTGTCGTACGACATCAATCCCTTCAAAGATGAGGTATTGTGTGATGTTTCTCCTCTCAAAGTTTGTAATGTTCTTTTGGGCAAACCTTATTTATGGAAATGTCATGTTGTATATTATTCTGGGCCTTGTAGTTTTATTATTACTTTGAACACGAAATTGTACAGGATACCTGAGGCAGTCCCTCCTAGTGCTATTTCCTTGATCTCTACCAAGAAATGCAGGAAGGTCATCTCTCAGACCGGGAAATTTGTCTTATTCATAATTCTCTCTAAGAGTGAGCGAAATATCACAGCCACATCCAAGGCCTTCGCGACCGATATCTCCACAAAATAGAAGTAAGTGGATAAGTTCATGGAAGACTACTCAGATATCTTCTCCTCTCCTACCTAGGTACCTTTTCACTGTCAGGTCAAGAATCCCATCGATCTAACCCGAGGTGCACCACTACCCAATGGGTCAGTCTACCACCACTCTTTGTTAGAAAATAAGCAGATCAAGAGGCAAATCCAAGAAATTCTCCACAAGGAGCACATACATCCCAGATCATCACCTTTTGGGAGCCCAGTCATGTTGGTGTAGAATAAAGATGGGACCTAGCAACTCTTCATTGATTATCAGGCCCTGAATAAAATCACAGTCTGAAACTGGTACCAGATTCCCCAAATTGACAACCTCCTTGATCAACTCATGGGGGACAAATACTTCAGTAAGATTGATTTGAAGTCTGGCTACCACCAGGTCCCAATAAAATATATAGATGCATGGAAGACCACCTTCAATTCAAAAGAAGGTCTTTTTGAATGGTTCGTCATGCCCTTTGGTTTGAAAAATGCTCTAGCAACTTTTATGAGGATGATGGACAATATTCTATGACATTTCACCAATAATTTTGTAGTGGTGTATATGGATGACATCCTCATCTACAACAAGACTTGGGTGGAACACTTGCATCATATTCAATAGGTTATGCACACCCTGCGGCAGCACAAACTATATGAAAACTTGGAAAAATGATCCTTCAGCATGGGCATGGTCCATTACTTAGGCTACATCATTGATCGACATGGTGTGCATGTGGATCCAACCCAAATGCAGGTCATCTATGACTAGCCATCCCCAACCACACTCACTGAAGTTTGAAGCCTCTTGGTCCTCGCCAATTCCTATCACAGGTTCGTGTTGGGATTCTCTCATATCGCATGGGCCCTCTACCAAGTAACCAGGGGTGGCAATAAGGAAAAAATTGTGTGGGGACTATCCCAACAACAAGCCTTCAATGACTTGAAGAATTTTTTGTGCTCATCCCTGGTACTTTCATTACCATACCTACAACATTCCTTTTAGATCAAGACATATGCTTCAGACTATGTTGTGGGCATCATTCTCACTCAACATGGCCACCCCATGGCATATCATAGTGAGACACTATCATATGTTGTTTGTAAGTACCCTAATTACGAAAAATAAATGTACTCCATTGTGCAAGCATGTCTCCAGTGGATAAATTACATTATTAGGAAGGAGACAGTCATCCACACTAATCACAAGCCACTGCAGTTCATGCAAACCCAAGGAAAATTGTAGAATGACCTCCATCAGAAGTGGTCCACATACTTACATCAGTTCCACCCCAACATCAAGTATAAAAGAGGAAGTACCAATCGAGTTGTTGACTTCCTTAGTCGACCTCCAGTCATGGAACTTACCATGGTGCTAGACTCTTGCGACCACGAGACCTATAGATGGCCCCACCTCTATGAGACAGACCCTGACTTCACCACCACCTACCAAATGTTGGGCGCCAACTTAGTGGTCACTAATTTCCATATTCAATATGGGTTTTTGTGTTGTCTGGTCCATCTTTGTGTTCCATCAAGTGAGCATGCGAAGATGATTTGGTAATATCACTACAGTCGGGTGGTAGGACACTTTGGCATTGAAAAGAGAGTGGCAGTGTTGCAAAAACATTTCTATTGGCTAAAACTTTGACAGGATGTTGGAAAGTATATCAAGTCTTGCACCACCTGCGTTATTGCCAAACCGACCAACTAGAAACAGGGCTTGTACACTCCTCTACCTACTCCTAACAGGCCATGGGAATCCATCTCAATGAACTACATGTCAGGCCTCCCATCCACCAAGAGGGGAAATGACTGTGTTTTTTTGGTTGTTGATCACTTTTCCAGGATGGTGACTCTAGCCGCCTGCAAGAAGAACATCACAACAGAAGCCACTGCCAAGCTCTTCTTTCAATGAGTATGGGTACATTTTGTGATCCCACAAACCATTATCTCAAATCGTGACATTCAATTCCTCAACACATTCTGGTCGAGCCTCTGGGCACTATTGGATACCAAGCTCACCAAATCCACTGCCTTCCACCCCCAAACATATGGCCAAACTGAGGTCGTCAATCGGATTATCATACATATCCTGTGCATGTACAATTCAAAACAACCCCGCACATGGGATGAGATTATTCTCTATGTCTAGCATAGCTACAATCAATCCCTGCATATCTCAACTGGCCATATCCCCTTTCAGGTGGGGTTGGGATTCCAGCCAATGGGCCTCATGGATGTTACACTACCCCTGGTGACCACCTCGATTGACTCATTCCCTACTCCACCAGAAGCTAAAAAATCCACCTGGTTCATTGAGCGTATCCAGCACATCCACCAACAGGTTCAAGATCTTTTATAGAAGTCTAATGCCAAGTACAAGCAGCGCCATGATCAACATCGGGTGCCACATAAGTTTCAGGTGGGAGACAAAGTTTGGTTGCACTTGCAGAAAGAATTCCTTACAGGGCCCCATCATAAGCTTCACCCACTCTATTATGGGTTGTACACCATCACCAATATTGTGGGTGATAATTCTTTTGAGTTCAACATTCCCCCTTTCCTTGGCATGTACCCAGTCTTCAACGTGGATCTCCTTCGGCCATATTTTCCACCATTATTGGACACCTCAGAGATAACAGAGCAGCTGACACCAAAAGCATTCAACCCTGACTCACAATCACATAAGACGATGCAGAATCTGTCGCAGACAAAGTCCAAGATAGAAGGGAGAATCCAGTACTTGCAGTAGAAGTACAAAAAGAGTAAATTATGGAGAATTTCGTATAAGTACATGACATTCTTCATAGGTTTTAGATAATTACAGTGCATCATCCTACAACACAGGAGAAATAAAAAGCACAGGAAGCACCAGTACATAAAGAACAGGGAGAGACAGTAGAGACAGTAGTAAAGGGCAGTCACAGTTTTAAGGTCACAAAGGACATGTTGAAAGTAGATGGGAACACAACGCAGAAACAAGTTAAGGACCTAGAACATCTAGATTTGGTTCTAGCACACATACACACAAATGCGTTATACGGGTTACAAGTGAGTGTGATGTAGGAGGTCCAGTCTAGAGCTAGGGAAGATTCCACCAACCTACAGATTGACATGGAGGTCAAGGAGATATTGTAGGTAACTTGTGAGAAAATAACACTGGAGAAGAAGGAGGAGAAACAGTGTGCAGATAAATTAGAAAAGAAACTTACAAAAGTCTACATCATCATACCAGACTGCACATAGGAACTGGAGGTCACAGCAGAGGAAAATATACAAAATATTGCGCAAACAATGGAGAGATATAAGTAGGAGATAGTAGATTTAATAGAAAAACGGAGTCCAAGCACACCCATATAAGTGAGGAAATTGAGAGAGAAGGAGGATATTGCACACATAGAAATCATAGCGCAGAAAGTAAAAGAAGTCGTGAATTGTATGACAGGACTGCGTACATTTGTCCCATCCTGGAAGAAGATGAGAGGATACAACAATTGGATCAAATACAGGAAAAGGTGACCACAAAAGTACAGGATTTAAAAAAGAGGCAAAAAGAAATGGACATCCTAGAAAGGATGAAGAGTGTGCAGGAAATGAAGAACCTACAAGTAGAACTGAAGGAATTACAAGGAGAAAAACAAGCAAGGCAGACTCAATTGGAGCCATTGCAGAAAGAGGCTGAAATACTGATAGAATAATTGCAAACAAAGAAAGGAATACTAGCACAGGCACAAGCAGAAAGCAGGGAAGTGATGACATGGCATGTGACAACACACGATGTGGAGATACTCACAGAAAAGAGTGCATAGGAAAAGGAGAAAGTGACAAATTTGGAAAAGAAGTTTCATGCACTAGAGGTAGCGTTGCAGCAAGTGACCTAAGTCTAAGTGGCTTAGGATGAGCCACACATTAGTTTTGGGGGCTTTTTGGAGTAGGCTTTTTGGGAGGTAAGCGAGGAAAAATGGACCAAAGGGAACAACGTGCGCCAAAAAATAAAGAAGACAAGCGTGAAAAGGGGCAAAGGAAGCAACACGCGGAAGGATTTACGAAAATCTGGTGCATATGTGGACAAAACTAGCCATGTTAGGGTTAGGGTTTTGGAATGTATTAGAATGGATATTAGTCGATTTTGTAGTATAAATAAGATGTATGAGGTAGATTGAAGTATAATGGAGGAGAGATCAGATGTATCTTGGCATATAGATCTTGTGTGCAACGAGTCTATTTTGGAGAGTCATTTTTGAGTTTTGAGTCTTTGTATTGTTGAGAGTTGCGGAGCTCAAATGGAGTTGATGTAACTGAGGTTCAAGTCACAAGATGTGGACCTTGGTGCGACACTAGTCAACCTCACCACTAATCACATATCCCATGATGTAATGTGCGCAATGCTATTTTTGATGAAGAATAAGAAATAAGAAGAAGATATGTGTGGACATATTCCCAAGAGGGGTGAACCACGGTAAAACCCTGCGTTGCAATATGTCTGAATGGTTTTGTTAGTTCTACAATTATGGATGAATGGTTAGATGAATACATGTGTTGGGGTTTACTTACAATGCACACTAGAATATGTATGAAGAATGAATATTATGAATGAATGAAATAGTAGATATGATGAATGGTATGATAGAATGCATGTTTAAGTAGAAATATAAGTAAAAACAAAATCACCAACCCCTTCCATAACTGTAGAAAACTACGTCTTGCAGTCACCCATAAACCATATCGAGTGAGACTATGTTGTGCACTATGTGTGCGGTGTATCCTTCTAGTTTACCGGAAGGTTCAATGGTGAAAAGGGTTTTATTGGAGAACTAAGGTAGAACCTGGGTCATCCCATACATCAAACGGTTCCATATCCATAAGGGATGGAATTTGCAGGTTGAATAGGTGGAGAGGTTTCTGGAGTGGACACAAATCCTTGTTTAAAAAATGAGTTTCACAACATATATAGTTGTGATGACAAAGAAGGATTGGGTTGATTGGTAGGTTGATTGGTTGCAGCATGATATTTCTCAATCACTTCCTTCAATTGAAGCAACTTAGGTAAAAGCAAGAAATCATGGGTGTAATGTCCATAGACGTTGCAAATGGAGTAAGCGTGATTTGTGAGAAGTTAAGGGTTCTTCCCCTATTTTGGTTGGGGATTGTTACCTTGACCTTGGTTTGTATCATTCTAGTTTCTTAGAGAATTATTATTGGGTTATTGTTTTTGGTTCCCTTGATTTCTTTGGTTATGGAATTGGTATTTTTTTTTTCCATTCCCCTTATTATTATTTTTGTTATTGGTATTTTGATTTGGGGCATTGGGTACATTTTGTTGAGCATGCACCTGTTCTTGAAGAGGAGGTGCAGGTTAACAAATATTAACAAGAGGTTGGGGTACAACCACTAGAGGAACTAAAGCTACTAGAAGAGGGTAAGGAAAGGGATAGTATGGATTCATATATGCTCTTCCACAAGTGGAACTAGTACAAGAATGACTATGCACATGTTGGTATGCATGGGGACCTGAATACAAATTTATAGTTCTTACTTGAGATGAGTGATGAGAATAATTTTGTTAGGGTAAGGATAACTATAAGGAATCAATGGAAACCCTATAGGATCTTGAGGGTAAGAAGTACTAACCCCACCATATGAGGTACCATACCCAATAGGTCCAAGGGGATTAGGATATAGTTTATTTAGTCACATTGACACTATAATGCCATCAACCACATGGGATTCCCCTATTGTAGATAAGTCACCTGAGTGAGATCGAGGGGCGTTGAGAAAAATAGTGTACAAATACCTTGACTAGGCATATATAAGGTCCTATTGTTGCACCTTTTGAATAGCTTAATCTTTAGTCTTTAGCATGGTCATGGCCACATCCTTGGCAATGGGAGGAAGTAATGACTTCAAAAACTAGTCCATAAGGAACCTATCATTAATATCATATTTACACAAGCCATGTCATCTACACCATTCATGGATATGGTCTATGATATGGGTGGTTCTAGTCTGATGAAATTTGATGAGAATATTGATTCCAACATCATAGAAAATTGAAAGTTTAAAGGAGGCTAAGAACACCTTGGCTATGGACTCAAAGGTGGCATTGGAATGGGATAGTTGATCAATATATCATTTGGTGGTGACACCTTGTAGAGTGTGTTGAAACAACCTCAATTGAATCGAGTCCTCTGTGATGTTATTAGAGGTGTTGGAAAATTGATTGTCATTGATGTAAACTTTAAAGGAAGTCTAGAAGCCTCTAGAATTGTTGGTTATAATTGAATAATTCTCCAAAGTGGTCCCCTTATGGCATAGATTTAAGCATGGAACTCACGGGAGAAACCCAGAGGTGTGTTCATGAGGCCCGAAGTTGACTAAGGAAAATGATGTTGAAAAATAATTCAAGTGTATACAAAACCCCCATAGATGGATATTCCTCATCATGTTGTTTCCAACAGTAGGTGGTACGCCATGTGATTCCTCATGTTTGAGGAGTTATGAGGTCATGAAGTTGGAAGCCCTAAAGAATGGTTGAGAAGCCCCTAAATGGTTACAACAAGATGTTATAAGTCATTAATTAAAGGGTAAAGTGGTTATAACAAGAAAGTACGGGTTGACCTAAAGTGAAGAAAATAAGTCACATGGAAAAGTATAAATACACCTCAAGAAGCCTCTCATCTTCACACACATGAGTTCAATGCTTATCTATCTTTCAATTAATCTTTCAGTAAATATTTTTGTAACATATATGAGGAAGTGGATATGAGGAAGAAAGGAGTGTGAAAGTCTCTTAGTTATAGAGAGGAAAGGGTTTCAAGAAACCCTAGTTTAAATGACCCTCATGGATTAGGCTATTGCTATCCCGTGGGGCATCCCTGTAGATTGTTTAGCATATATCATGTGATTCCCTACAGACATCTAGCATTTTTCTAATGAGGCTCAGCTAGATTTGATGAAGGATGCTTGGTTCAAGTTATAGAAAGGTATGATGGTACAACAGAGCTACTATAGGATCTAAGTTGGTATGTATGATTTGGTTCTTCATGATAAAAGGTATGTCTTTTATGTGCTTTGTTGAGGCTTATATCATGGATGGTATGGCACATGCTTAAGGCATGTATTGGAGGCCATTTTGGTATATGGTTGCATATGGTTGAGATCCATGTTTTAGTGATATTGATACATGCTTGAGACATATCCTGGGTACTTAGTTTATGGATGTTATGGTTCATTGTTAGAGGAACATGTTTTTGATATTGGCATATATTTGAGATATATATTCAGTATATGATATTGATGGTTATGGTGCATACTTGAGGCATATTTTTTAGACATTGGCAGATCTTGGATACTTGGCACATGGTATGGTACAATTTCTAGTACATGGTTGATGTACATGGTATGGTGATGGTTTTAGTTGGTTTATGATGGTATATCAATGAAAAATATGGTGACAGAGATAGTGTCAAAGACAGGGACAGTCATAGGTTGGATGATTGGTTGATCATCAGTTATAGGTTGATGAGACATATTGACAGTGATAGGTTGATGTGATAGTGACATGTTGGTTCAGTGAAATTGGAAGTTACAGGTTGATCAGTGGTAGTGACACTGAGTCTACACTTATATTTTAGGGAAGAAGGATGGTGTAAGGAAAGCGGGTTGTAGACTCCTTCCGGTTGGTGTCAGAAAAATCAGGGAGTTAGAGCTTCCTTCAGGTTGGTTCTACATGGAGGAGCTACATGGTATATTCACAGCTTATGAGATGGGAACATAATAGGAAAATCCATCCAAGAAGGAAGCAACATTCAAGGCATCCAAGAAGACCATGAAGAATAAGAAAAAATCAAAGTCAAACTGTATCCACAGCAATGATTCTAATGAAGATGAAAAGATGGCCAACTTCGTATGGAATTTAAAGAAAGTAACTAGAAAATACAAAGGTAAGATTCCTTTAAATGTTTTAATCGTGGTAAAATTGGGCATTTTGATAATAAATTTCCATATTCTAAGAACAAAGAGAATGATGAAGAAGAAGTTCCTAAGAAAGAAAAGAAATATCAAAAGGGAGACAAGAAAAGAAACAAGAATAAATTCTTCAATAAAAAACTTTATTCAAAGGAAGACATTTCATCATCTGATGAAGAGGATGACAACGAAAGTGACTCACAAAATGTACTCTTCATGTCCTATGAAAATGATGAAGAGGATTATGAAGAAGAAGGTGAAGTTGATCTCAGAGAAGAACTAATCAGTGCTTTAGAAGAACTGAAAAGAGAGAGGAAGAAAAACAAATCACTCAAGGGAGAATTAATTATGCTAAAGGGGGATTCTCAAAATCATAACTCTGAAAAGGATCAGCACATGATTATGAATCTGAAATTCCAAGTTGAAGAAGCTAGAAGTATCAAAGAGGTACTTAGAAGCAGCCTGGAATAAAAGGAAAAGGAGAAAGAGAGTTTAGAAACTGAATTAGTTTCACTAAGGAAAGAAATTCAGAAAAGAGATATGCAGCATAACAACACCAAAATAATGTATGAAATCATCAGCACTCAAAGGCCACATCATGACAGGTCTAGACTCGAATACAACCAAACACATATAGAGAAGGGTTTAGGATTTATGACTACATAAGAGGAATTAGAACAAAGGACTTATGCAGAAGTCACCAGAGTAATCACCAAGAAGGAAGAATGCAATCCTTCACATGAGAATGATCAGGAAGAAGATTATAGAAGGATGGCGTCGTCTAGAAGACCTAGGTTTCAGAATCAACAGCCACCCATTGAAAGAAATCAAGAAGAAAACTATAAAGGAACAACACCATTCAGAAAATATCCCAAGTATCAAAATATGTTTCTTGGTTCATTTTGTTATTATAAAAATTTTGGGCACAAAGCTATAAACTGAAAATCTTATGCTAAGAACAGAAGCAACTATGAAGGTCACCCTAGAATTAATCATCTCAAAAAACCTTGTGAAGCATACAACAAAAACTATAACAATTTTGGCTCATTAAACGATGAAGTAGAATGTTATAAATGCAACAATTTTGAGCACATGGCCAAATATTGTAGATTGATAGTTTGATCCAGGTGGATAACGATGGCCACCCACTTTTTCCAACTCACTCAAAACATTGTTTTGGCAATTTTGGCAATTTTGGCAATTTATTATTTTTAGCAGTTTTAACTTATGGGGCCATTTTGAGGGCCTAAATGAAGGTTTTTCGGGATCAAACTTCTCAATGATAGCTGAAGGAATAATTGGGCCCCCAAAATGAATCTCATCGATGATACCTTTCTAACGGGCTATCGTGTGCCTAAAACGGAGATCGTATGCAAAAGTTATGACCCCGGGAAGTTGATGTACTGACTTACCCAAACAGAGGCCACATGACTTTTTGCGCTTCATCTCCTAGGGTCAGGTTTTTGGATGTATATGGTTTTTGACATTCTTGTTTATTGTAAAAAAGGATTTTAGAGCCTCATTGTAATCATCTTCTTGCGAATGCAAGTAGCCGTCACATCTCTTCTCAAAGATAAGTTGCCACCATTCTAACGAGTATTTCACTCTGTATTTTTACAGTCTTTGTACATTTCTTTCATTAATAGAAATCATGAATTATTGTATCTCTATGTTTATGGTTGAATCTATGATACATTTTTGTTATATTATTGGATATCCATGATATCTCTGTGCATTTATTTATTATATCTCCGCTCTCATTTCGTGCCAAAAAATAATTTGGATCAATGGTATCAGAGAAGGATGATCTTGATTGGTTTTTTTCAGTGCATGTCCTCGACGAGGTCTGAGTATAGAAATTTGGGTCTCGAGCTTGTCTCTCTTGAACACAATTTCTCTCGCACACCCAAGAAACCCTCCATGGAGGAAGAAAAGAAAAACGACGGAGCAGACAATCCTATGAATCTGTTGCTTGATCAAACTCTCACGCAACAGAGGGACGAAATCATGGAGAATTTTTCCCACATCCTTCAACTCCTACCGATAGAAACAGGTGCATCTTCATCAAATAACCACTTTTGAAGCACCTCTTCTTTCAAAGTATAGGTTAATTTTTATATTCCCGTATTTGAAGGTCAGATAGATGAGGATGCCCTAGACAAATGGTTAAATATGTTAGAAGGTTGTTTCTCTTTTCATAATTTTTCTGACAGGGAAAATATCACCTTCGCACTCCTTAAAGCTCTCCCCCATGTCAAACATTGGTGGGAAACTTACTAGGAGAAAATTTCCACAGAGGATTCTGGAATATATGGGGTCGATCCCACTTGGGATTTTTTATGGATGCGGTAAAGGAACAATATTACCCTGTTGGAAACTATGAGGACCAGTGCATGAGATGGACCACACTACGGCAAGAGAGGGGCCAAGTAGTTCTGGAGTTCACCAATACCTTCCATACCTTGCACACCAAGTTGGGTATCAAACTCCGAACGGAATTTGGTTCCGAAATATTGTTGCTCTCTACATAGATACATCCAAACTGAAATGGATTTTCTAGACATATCATCACTCGGTGTTGCTTATCGATATGTTGTTAAAATCGAGCAAAAATTTAAGCACCAGAACAAACGGGATTTTGGTTCTGAAAATCTACAAAAGCCAAAGTATGATAAAGACAACCCTAATAAACAATCTCTTGAAAACCAGTCCAAGCCACAGGAAAATAAGGGTCACGGGAAGACAAAGAAGGGAACTAGAAAATGGTGTGACTTCCAAAAAATCCCTTGGCACAACACCGAGGAATGTTGCTCAAAACATTCATTGGTGGCCGAGATCAAAGACAAGGAGATGAACCCTGATTCAGAATTTTATTCTGAAAATACTGGTAAAAGACAGATCATCGATGCAAACCCCACTGCTATTGTCGCAACCGCATCAATTCAACCAAAAGAACCAACAAATCCTGAAGAGGGGGAGCACATTTTTCATTCACAAATGTGGGTGAAGGGGACCCCACTACATTTTATTGTTGATAGTGGAATCCAGAAGAACCTCATCTCAATGGAGTTCGTCAAACTATTGGGATTGTCAACAACAACACACCTGCAACCATACAACATTGGGTGGCTTCACCAAGGATGAGATCTTCATGTCATCCAGCAGTTTCGATTGTCATACAACATCCAACCCTTCAAGGATGAGGTATTATGTGATGTTTCCCCACTAGATGTCTTTTATGTTCTCTTGGGCCAGCCATATATGTGGAAGCGCCATGTTGTTTATGAGTCTTGACCCCATAGTGTCATTGTTACTTTGGGGGGTCATGTCTATAGAATACCAAAGGTATTTCTGACTATTGTCCCACCTAAATAGTGTCGCAAGGTAGTATCTCATACTACAAAATTCATCTTCTTCACAATCTGTTCAAAAGGTGAACAGGAGGATATTGCAACCACTACAGCCTCAGCCCAAGCACCTTCTATCCAATAGAAGAGGGTCCAAAAGACTGCAGCAAAGTGCAAATATTTCGTCTGCACACAAACATCTCATGTAGCCTGACCGGTTGAACAGATTCAACCCTGCCAGCAACAGGTTTGTGACAGCCTTCCACAAACCAAGCAACACGACGTCTTCAACAAGGCAAGCAGCTCACCAAGATTCAGATTCAGCAAATGCTTCCCCCTCTCCCCCGGGAACTCAATGCAATGGAGACCATTTCTTCCTAAAGAGGGAGGATTGATCTAGGTGGATATCAGTGGCCACCCACCTTTTCCAACTCACTCAAAATAGTTTTCTGGCAATTTTGGCAATTTACTACTTTTAGCAGTTTTAACTTCCGGGGCCATTTTGAGGGCCTAAATGAATATTTTTCAGGATCAGGATTCTCAATGATATCTGAAGGAATGATTGATCCCCAAAAATGAATCTCCTCAATGATACCTTTCCAACGGGCTATCGTGCGCCTAAAACGAAGATCGTATACAAAAGTTACGACAAAGGAAGTTGATGTACTGACTTACCCAAAAGGGGCCCACATGACTTTTGGTGCTTCATCTCCTACGGTTAGGTTTTTGGATGTCTAGTGTTTTTGAAATTCCTCTTTATTGAAAAAAGGGCCTTTAGAGCCTCATTGTAATCATCTTCTTGTGAATGTGAGTAGTCGTCACATCTCTTCTCGGAGATAAGATGCCACCATTCTAGAGAGTCTTTCACTCTGTATTTTTACAGTCTCTGTACATTTATTTCATTAATAGAAATCATGTATTACGTTATCTCTGTGTTTATGGTTGCATCTCTTATACATTTTTGTTATATTATTGGATATATGGGATATCTCTATGCATTTATTTATTATATCTCCACTCTCATTTTGTGCCGAAAAATAATCTGGATCACAGTTACTCCAAAGGAACCAAAGAAGGAATTCAACAATCATCAAAAATCACCATCAAGAATTTGGATCAGGAAGGAAGATAAACTAAATGTTGAAGAATGTTCCCTTGCACTACATGCACAAAGAAGAAGTGATTGGTATGATGAAAATGGTTGTTCAAATCATATGACAAGTGAAAAGAGAAAATTTATAACTTTGAAGAAAGAAAGAGATGGATCAATTTCATTTGGTAATGACAACTCAGCCAGAATTATAGGGAAGGGCACAGTCAAGATTGGAAGTAAGGATTCCAAGGCATAAATTTCCTACTTGTTGAAAACATGAAGTATAATTTGTTAAGTGTGAGTCAAATGTGTGATCAAGGACATAGACTTATATTTGACTTAGAGAAGTATGAAATAAGAAAATAAGGATCAAGAAAATTGGTGGCTAAAGAAGTAAGGACTCTGTTAAGATCCAAATAGCTGAATACAAAATATCACAATAGATCCAAATATATCTGAATACAATCACCACACAAGATATATGAAACCATATAGAAAACCACAACTTTATTATATCAAACCCTTAGGGTAGGGCAACACCATACAATGGATCCTATTATGGAAGGGATCCTCTCCTGTTCACTTGCCTTTTCGAGGGGGCATCCTCCTATTGAGCTTCAGCTCCAAAATACAATACTTCTCTTCATGTCTCATTACATTGCTTAAACCCCTTTATATAGTGCTACCATCACCTAAGAACATTCTAGAGGGGGAATCTTCTAGAA
>ML777277.1:399230-419333 GCA_009831015.1 Picea engelmannii | reverse complement strand
AAAAAACCCTAACATAATCTCTACCATTAGATCTGCGACCTTATAATGAACGGTCCAGATTTACAATGAAATTACAATATACTTTTACAAGGCAATTTTTGCTTCGGGGGCTTCGCCCCTGAACCCCCGCTGGGGGCCCGCTTTCCCCTAGACCCCCCAGACCTCGCAGAGGGGGTACCCCCCCTCTGCACTCCCCCGCGTGGAAGAGTGTACATACTTCTGGGGTGTAAATACTTATGGGGTATAAACACGGCTGAAAGAAAGGACCTCTGAATCAGGAAGATAATCAAGCTCCACAACCAACAATAATTGGTTGCAAGTTAAGAAAATATTGTGAGTCTAAGGAAGCAGATCAAAGACTCTATAGATCAATGATTGGCAACCTAATTTAAGTGACAACTTCAATACAATATGTAATGCAAGTTGTTGGACAAGTTGCAATATTTCAAGCAGCACTGAAGGAAATTCATGTTCTAGCAGTATATATGATCTTCGGATATCTTAAAGGAACAACAAATTTTGGGTTGTGGTATCCAAAAGAGAATGAGCTAACTATGGTCACCTACACAGATTCATATTGGATAGGGAGAATTGATGATCGTAGAAGTACTAGAAGAGAAGCCTTCTATTTGGGTGATTTTATGGTATCCTAGTTAAGTAAGATCCAGGCCTCGATATCATTGTCTATAGTAGAAGTAGAATGCATTGCAATGGTAGCATGTTGTACTCAGCTTCTTTGTATGAAGCAAACCCTGCAAGATATACAAGTGAAGTATGATGAGCCCATTCCAATATTTTGTGACAACACCAGTGATACCAATATTTCCAAGAATCCACTGATGCATTCCAAGACCAAACATATTCCAATCAAGTTTCATTTTCTGCAGGAACAAGTTACAGAAAATAATATCAAGTTAGACTACATTGCGACAAAGGAACAGATTGAATACATCTTCACTAAACCTCTCCCAAGAGAGACATTTGAGTATCTTCGACATAAACTTGGAATAGTTTCTTCTCCACATTGATATACACATTTTTACTCATAACACAAGGAAAGATAAATCATTTTTGCAGAGACAATGAAGGAATCTTAATATGAATTTTTTCTACATGTCAGTAGTTTACTTCATCAAGAAGTGCCAATGGACAAAATCACTAGAAGAGAGAAATTTCATAATCATATTTTCAAGGGGAGTTACCCTTTTCCATTGATGTCAAAGGGGGAGAAAGAACATAAGCATGTAGATAGGGGGATCCTTGGTTGCAGGGGGATAATGAGTGTTTCCATCAATGCCAAAGGGGGAGATTGTTGGAAAATTAATTATCATTGATGTAAAATTTAGAGGAAGTCTAGAATCCTATACAATTATTGGGTATAATTGAAGAAGTATCCAAAGTGGTCCCCTTATGATGTATATTTAAGCATGGCCCTCACAGGAATATTCTTTGAATAATTCTACAAGAAACCCAAAGTTCTGGTCATGAGGCCTGAAGTCGAACAAGGAAAATGAGGTTTAAAATACTTCAAGTGTATACAAAACCCTCATACATGGATATTCCTTGTCATGTTGTTTCCAACGATAGGTGATATGCTACATGGTTCCTCACAGTTCAGGAGTTATGAGGTCATGAAGTTGGAATCCCTAAAGAATGGTTGAGAAGCCCCTAAATGGTTATAACATGATGCTACAAGTCACTAATTAAAGGGTAAAGTGGTTCTAACAAGAAAGTATATTTCAAACCTAAAGTGAAGAAAATAAGTCACATGGAAAAGTATAAATACACCTCAATAAGCCTCCCATCTTCACACACACACAAGTTCAATGCTTATATATATTTCAAGTTGTCTTTTGGTAAATCTTTTTGTAGCGTATTTGAGGAAGAAAGGACTATGAAATTCTTGGAGTTGCAGAGAGGGAAGGGTTTTAGGAAACCCTAGTTTAATTGACCCCCACAAGTCAAGCTACTCGTGTCTCGCAAGGCACCCCCGCGGGTTGTTTATCATCTATCACGCGAGGCCCCACATGATATCTAGAATGTGTCTAGTGAGGCTAATCCATATTTGATGAAGGATGCTTGGTTTAGGTTGCAACAAGGTATGATGGTACATCAGGGCTACTACATGATATGAGTTGGTATGTATCAGTCATTTCTTCATGAGTAAAGGTATTTATTTTATGTTCTTTGTTGAGGCTTGTATCATGGATGGTATGGAACATGCTTAAGGCATGTCTTGGAGGCCCTTTTGGTATATTGTTGCATATGATTGAGGTCCATTATGGTTCATTTTTAGAGGAACATGTTTGTGATATTAGCATATATTTGAGATATATACTTTGTATATGATCTTGATAGTTATGGTGCATACTTGAGGCATATTGTTGAGACATTGACACATCTTGGATACTTGGCATATGGTATGGTACAAGTTCTGGTACATGATTGATGTACATGGTATGGTGATGGTTTTATTTCGTTGATGATGGTATATCAATGACAGAGACAATGACAGGGTTAGTGACATGTTGGATGATTGATCAATCATCAGTTACAGGTTGATGAGACAGACTGACAGTGACAGGTTGATGTAACAGTGACAGTGGTAGTTGCAGGTTGATCAGTGGTAGTGATAGTGAGTCTATACTTATATTTCAGGGTGGTGGGATGGGGCAAGGAAAGGGGGTTGTAGCCTCCTTATGATTGGTGTTGAAGAAATCAGGGATTTGGAGCTTCCTTCAGGTTGGTGCCTATAAATCAGGGGATCATAGCCTCCTTCTGGTTGGTGCGGGAGAATTCAGGGAGTTAGATATTCCTTTAGGTTGGTGCCTACAAATAATTGGGTTGGTGCCTCCTTCCATTCGGTGCTGGAGAATTTGGAAGTTGGTGCTTCTTATGAATGTAATCTTTGACATATAAGAAAGCATTTTGTAGTTTTCTCCCATTTGGGTTTCCATGTAAATTCTAGTGTATTGTGTATCTATGGTTATTTTTTATGCTATGTTGATTGATATTGATCATGATATATTGATAAAGTTAATGGTTGCATGTTCTTATTAAAAGTGATAAAATATTCTATAATATCGATTCACCCCCCCCCCCCCCCTCAGTATTCCAACAAGAGGAACACCAAACATGGAAAGTCATGATGTGATTATAAGGAACCTCTCTAGCATGACCCTCAAATTTAGGGATATCAAAGATTATCTTGATTTCCATACCAAACCAAGTTGCATCCTACTAGATAGGATCATGAATGAATCTTTCCAAATCAGGGAGATTAACCCCACCATGTAAGGAAATGCGAGTTGGTTTGCAATAGTTCCCACCATGGTAGATATCATTGTGGCACTTGGGTTGGGTGAATAAGAACCAGTCGAAGGGGAACTATTTCTAAGAACAATTGAACTAGATGGACTTAAAGGGGATAATGATTCAAAATCTTGAGAAGATGAACTTATGATGATCCCAAAGGTGGACTAAGATGATTCACCCTGACTTGTTGAGTAGGAGATAAAAAATTACCAAGAATACTTAAGGGACAAAGGCCCCAATATTATATGATAGCTATTCCTTGGGGGATTAATGATTCCTAGGTGTAAGTATCTCTGTTAAGTGGAAATCAATCTATCAAAGGCTAAAGTCACCAAAGTAGGAAATCAAACAATCAAAATGATCAAACAACAATACTATATACACATGTGGTGTAAGAAGTGGTTTCAAGTTTGAATCAAAATAAAGGTGGCCAAATAAAAAAAATCCATCCTATCAAAGAAAAATACTCTAGCCTAAGAGATAACTAATAGTGTTCAAACAAACCTAAACTGTGGAAAAATGGCCTTCCAAAAAACTAGCAACAGAGGTGATTAGGTCCCTTATGTAGATGAGGGAATGTATGAATGAGATATTTATAACTAGGATACAGTGGGTTATGAAGTCCCAAAGACTCATAGAAATATATCGCAGGTGCCCTCCCTCCTGTGACAACCACCTAGGTAAGAAACCTAGTACACTAGCCACTAAACTACCTCTTCATAGATACATGCAACGAGTCTCCTTTCTTCAATATGAAATCAAATATTCAGGGGATATTCAATATTGAAAGAGCTAAGAGTCTCAAGCAAACCTCCAATACCAAACTTGGAGTTATCCAGTATGAGGAGTGTGCTTGTTTCTAAATGGGTATTGACCATATCCTATAGAAAGGATTTCAAGTTCCCTAAAACAAAATACTATGTTTTAGATGTTAAATTGTTGTGGTGAGTTATTTGAATGTCTATTTCCACAACCCTAACTTAACTATAAGATTCCTTTGGCCCCAATGAGAGATTAAACGTGTTAGGTTAAGTGGTTTATTTTAAGTCGGAGATTGGGATCATGAACCAAGTGTATGATTAAGGTGTGAAGTGGGTGCACAAATGGTGTGATCAACTTCAAAATAAAATCCTTATAAGAAAGTGCTTGCAAAAAATGAGATCTAAAATCGAAATACAAGCTAATTATTAAGGAAAATACCCAAGTAAATGAAAAAAATTCTTTATCTTAATATACTTTAAAAGGAAAAAGAAGCATGCAACAATTTAGATCTACAAATGAAAGATACTACTTCAACCTAGCTAAGAAATAGGGCTATTAAAGAATTAAATTTCAAATTGAAGTGCCAAAAGAAACAAGCTAAATACTAAGAATGAAAGGAGATTATTTTCTCTATCTCGAAAGACTTTCCAATTTGAAATAAAAGGCATACTCTAATAGAAAACAAGCAAGGGATGAAAGTTGTAAGAGATCACACAAGCAAGCTAGAAAAGAAAGGACCCAAAATCCACACAAAAACCAAAACGCTAGGACAAGTACTAATGCAACAAAGGAGGATTTTCTTTGTCCAAAGTTTTTTTGTGAATGAAGTACATCTAAGGGCCATTCAAGAAATCTAGGTTTATGTAATAAGGATACCGAAACAAAAATATGTAATCCATCCAAAAGAGAACCTAAAAGAGGAAATTACTAATAACCTAAGGCAATATTTTATCAACCTACATTATCTCCTAAATAATGCATTACAAATACAATATCAACACACTAAAGGGATAAATAATCCCTATAAGAATATTGCTCAGCCCAAGACAAAACCAAAAATGTCAAAAAAATCAATTATGAAAATGCATTGAGTGATTGTAGGATATGGGGGGGGGGGAGGTGCATTGAATGAGTGCAGAAAAAGGGGCAAAAAATGCACTAGTACAAAAAACAATCAGGGAAGTTGTGGGCTTGTTTTCGAGGAAGAAATGGAGGGTTTCCACCTGTAGACTCATGTAGACACATAACACAAATTAACAAAAATCAAAATCTCCTAATGTCACTATGAGTGAAGGGGGTAGGGGGATGCGACACACACCCACAACTGGGGAATAATAAACGATTATTTTCCCTAGTGTAGTAACCAATTTGTTGGGTGTAAAATGTAGCAAGGGTGTACAAACAATTCTATCTTAACAATTGTTTGTTAAATCGAGAAAAAATGGTGTTTAGAGTGTGAAAACAAAACCCTAAATCTACTTTACAACCTTCAAACTCTAACTTATCCATGAAAGAATGAAACTATTACACCAAAAATGAATAAGAAATTTGAAAGAATGTGAAGAATCATCCATTCACAATGGGAAGGCCAAAGAATACACCTAGAAGATGAGTTTGTTGAAGTTGATGCATTGCAAATCCCCTCCTTAGGATGGGTCCTTGGCTTCCTTGATGTGTGAGTACTCCCCTCCCTGGTTGAGTGAGTAAGGTACATGAAAATGAAAGAACCATCAAGAGGAATAGGTTCTCAATATTGTCAGTGTGATTTTGGCAGCGTGTCCCTACAATGAATGGATTGTGTTGTGGATGGAGTAACCTCAAGCCTTTATTTATATGAAAAATAGTGGTTAAACCCCCTTGACATGATCTTAAAAATAGTGGTAAAATATTACCAAAACAAGGCTAAGAATAGAAATTAGGGTTTAGAAATTTCCATTTATAACTACTTTCCCTTTTGGGCAAATTTGGGTTGGAAATAGTCAAAATTGTGTATTTGGTGGAGTTGTGTAGCTTTTTGGGGTACTTTCTGCACTCATAGCATAGCTTTTAAGGGTAATATTTGTGTTTCCCCTTTTTGGTCAAAAAATTGCTTTGTGTCAACAACTTTTGAAGGTCTAGTGAAGGTGGAAAATGTGGTGAAATGGAGGCCAAACATGTTGAAAATGGGAGATTTCAACAATACTTGTGGAAATGTCACAAGTGGGTAGTTTTTAAGTGATAACAAAAACACCTATTTCCTAATATAATATTGTAATCTCCATGATAATGAGTGAATCATTTGATGTCCATAGACCATTAAAGAATAAAACCAGGGTCATCTTCATCCAATGATCTATATTTATGTAAAATTTTTCGGTCAAGGGGTGAATCATTGGGGTGTCTACCTTCTCCATAATAAATTGTCCTCTCATACCTCCTTAAGGGTCGATGCATGACACATTTCCCTTTTTTCCACTGAAAAGAGCCTCTAATATCCTTTGACCTCAATGAAGAGAGAGGGTGATTTTCCAAAGTGTCTTTAAAAATTTTGTTAAGAGTAGTCATCGAAGAGTGGCAATGACAACACCTTCTCAATGGATGGGGGATAAAGCTACTTTTATTAGTCCACATTGTGTCTCGAGGTTTAAGATCCAGGATTAGTTGGCTTGAATCCTCTCTTACACAAGTCACTTGGGCATAAAAACACAACTCCAATATATCATGGCCACCCATTATAGGACATTTGGCACAAATAAGACCCTTTCTCTAGTTTTTAATAATTTAGCATAGATATTCAAATTCATAGATTACTCTAATTGGTGCCATGCCTATAAATATAAACAATTTATTCTTACTATTTTAATCAACAATTAATTTTATAGTGATGATAGTCTGCATTTGTTTAGTAGTGATTAAGGTTTAAGATTTCAATCTTAATAACTACAATAATAAAATTCAAATAATGATAATTTTTTTAATTATATTGTTCATTTTATTTAAGTGTTTCTCAATAATAAATTGTTAATTTTCAAATAATTATAATGAAGCAATAAGTTAATGATCAATAATAAATTATTATTATTATTTATTAATTAATAATGGTGATGATGATGATTAATGTCCACTAAGACCTAATTGGTCTATCGGACCTTAAGAGGGTAAGTGATTACTTGTGATTCTTTAGAATTTTGTTTATGTGCTTGAAAAGCATTAAGAGAANATTTCCAAGATCACCATACTTTTGTTGAGTTAAGAGGTTAGGAAGGTTGGTAGTGTGATCAATATTTTGAAAATGAGATCTAATATGGGTATAGGCTGGACAATCTAAGAGAAAGTGTTTTTCCTCTTCAACCTTCTTAGTGTCACAAAGGTGACACACTCTTCCATCCCATGGAATTTTAGGAATTGACCAATGCCCAGTTTCACTATGGAGCTCGTGAGAATTTGTTCTTATCTTAGCAATGCTTATTTTTTTCTTTACACTTGGCAAAACAGATAGATAATTTTGATCTTCTAGATTAGGGTTGATTACATCTTTATAATACCTTAATTTTCTTTTTTCCTCTAACTCTTTATCACACCACATTTTTTCCTTAAATTTTGATTTGACGTTTTTTTTAATAGTATCTTTATTCTGAAAAATGGTTTCTTCCATGATTCCCCAATAGTTTAGCCAAGATCGGGCGTCTTTATGCCATCCTCGCTTGAGTTGATGATGGTTATGACTTGAATTTGAAGCAATTTTAGGTAGCCTCTTGTCTTCCATGTTGTTTAACTTGTTCTTATACATTAGGTGTCTAGTCATAGCCATGCTCTCAATGGGGGAGAGGCTTGTTTCTATGAGGAGGATGGGATAGAGCGTATTTCCTTTAATTTTGAGATTATAGGTTATAAAATTATTTTGTATTTTCTCTATCTTTCTCCAAGATTCACAAGAGATACTACAACCCCATACTTCACATCCATAAATAATAACAGGTGTAACAAGAGTCTCAAAGAGGAGTTTCTTCTTATCCCAACTCCAAAGATCAGTTGATTTACAATTGTTTTCAATCCGATAATAAGCTTTCCATCCCCCAATAATCCTTTTCTCAATGCTATAATTCCAATTGAGCTTGTGGTGAATATCAATTCCAAGATATTTGTATGAAGTTACTTCCTCCAAGTTGTTATTGTCATATACAAAGGTATCATAAGGGATCTTATTGTATTTAATAATCATGACCTTAGTCTTATCAGTATTAACATTCATACCCATATTGGAGAAAAAATCCTTGAGGATTCTTAGTTGGTTTTCAAGATCATGGGGACTCCTTGCCATAAGAACGATATCATCATCATAAAGAAGAAGATTGATGACTATACCAGTGAGAGTAGGGCCGACACAACCTTCTTTTTTCAAGCATTCTTCTAACTTATCAATGTATATGCCAAAAAGGGACAACCTTGTTTGACTCTGATATTGCAGTTAATCTCTTTTGACCAGCCCTCAGTGTTTTTAAACTTAGCAATAACATTCTCATACATCCTTATTGCAGCAACCCTCAACTCAAGAGGCAATTTTATCTCTTCCAACCTATTCCAAAGGTTTTTCCTAGGAACCATGTCAAAATCTTTTCTAAAGTCAACAAAACAACAAAAAAGATTGGTTTTACTATTGCGGAACTCCTCTGCAATGATCCTAAAGGTAACAAGATGGTCCACAGTTGAATGATATCTCCTAAACTCGGCCTAGCCTTTAGCTCTTTTACCGTGAATTTCTAGCCAAATGCTAATCTTCTTTTCCAAAATAATTCCATACAGCTTGGCTAAAATCAGGCTAATCATAATGGCCCTATAATTAGAGGGATTGATTTTATCCCCATTTTTAAAAATAGGAACAATGAGTCTTTGCGTCCAGGGTTTAGGGAAGCCCTGCTTGACTGCTAAATTGAAGAGCTTATGTATGTGAGGGATAAGGATTGGCCCTCTGATTTTAAAAATTTCATCGTGGTAGCCTTCAGTGTCCTTAGCTTTCCCATTTGCGAGCCACTTAACCCCAAACTCTATGTCATCTAAAGAAAAAACTTCTTCCTTTGTAGGTACAATAGGAATGGTGTCCATGGCATTAGGGAACTCATAAAGACTTTTAAGGTAGGAATTCCAGTTCGTTAAGGGAATCCTATTATTTTCTTTAGTATTGTGTTTTAGAGTTTGGCTCTAGAACTTCTTAGGATCCAACTTGTATAGTTGTGAAAGTTCCTCTTGCCTTTTATTGATATAGTATCTTTTGCTCCTTTTAATAAGGGTTTTGTACATATTGATCTTATCGAGTTTTAAGGGATCATTAGAAGCATCCCTAATGTATTTCCTAGCAATTTTACATTCTTTATCATACCAAGGGTTGGTTGTTCTATTATTCTTTTTATGGGACACCTCGAAAGAGAACTTGTTAATAGAAGTGGAAAGGGTAGTTGTATAATTATGATAGAGTTCTTCAATGATGTCCTTATAACTTAAGAGGTTTAATTTACTATTTAAATCCTTTAAGAAAATGTAAACTTTACTTTTGTCAAAGAACAAATTCCTTTGATTATCAGAATTCTCTTCAATGGTGCTCCTATGCACCATTGAAGAGAATTATTTAGGATGATTATTATTAATTAACAAATAATATTTAAATTATTGATGATGATTATTGTCCCCTAAGATCAATGATATTCTAGTTTATTGGACCAATAAAATAAAATAAATTATTTTGATTTATTCTGTTGTTTATATGATACAATAATTTGTAAATGAAATTTTAGAATACTCTTTGATTGTTATGGATTGAAAGTTATTGAAGTCATTTTATATAAATGTTGTCAAATATGTATCTAATTTCTTTGTAGGTTAAGCATTTGAAGAGAAATTATCTTTCATCTTACATCTTATTCATCTCACTAAGATTCATTCATGTAAAAAAGTGTTTTATGTTATTGTTCAACACCATATAAAGATAGTTTTGATTAAAAAAAATTAATAATTCAAGTCTCTAATAGTATTCAGAATATTAATATCTTCCCTAGATGCGAGTGACCAAACAGTAGCCCCCACCCCCTCTCCTGGCATGCGTTGTGATGACTAGACATGTGCCACCTAACCCCCCCTCATGATCCTTAACTACCCTCCCTACCCAAGGAAAATATCATTCACTCCACCCATGGCCCCTGCCCCTCACTCACATGCTCTATGTACTCTCTTGCAGCTCCCATGCTCCAACAATATGGTGACCATAATGGTTTCGGACATAACCTCTCTCCTCCCTCGCACTCCTCCCTTGGTCACATGTGTTCACTCCCCTCATTCTCACATCGCCTCCCTTGCAACAACACTCTCAACGCTCTTCCAATGTCTTCCCTCTGTGCTCAGAGCTCGGTGGTGTCTCTCTTCTGCGTACAATTTTCCCAATTTCCCTCACATGCCTCCTCGCCAATGCGCCACCCCCGCCCTAGGACGTAGTAGTCATAGTAGGCGCACCCCCTCTACTCCTCACCTTCCCTTCCTGGCCAATCAGGATGACTTGGATCGCTATGTTCCGGTTTCCTTACAGCGATTGCTTGACAACTAGGAAGGAGATATCTTCGACTCCCTCCCAACAGCTCATCGCACCTCCAGAAATCGATGCAGCTACCGGGTGATCAAAAATATCCTCGCCCACGCTCTTCTCAGTACCCCTGGTGTCTTTTTCCCAAGCCCCTCCAGCTCACCTCACTCACCCCACTTCCCCATAGCTCATCCCCCCCCTCTGCTCCAGCATCCCCCATCTCTTGTCCTCCTCCCTCTGCAGCCCCTCCCACCTCCTCGATGCCTCTAATGGATCCTAGCATCAGTGATAAACTGACTCCTCCAGGCTCAGGTTGCACGTTCATAGCTGCACAACTCAGTGACAGCGACAACAATGTTTCTGGGTACGAAAAGCATGTTTCCGTCCCTAGGTACGCACAACACCTTGAAGGTTCCAGACATCAAAACAGCAGGCCTCCTGGTCAAACACCCATCCTTGGACAACTCCATCTCAGCCAACGACAGTGACAGTCACTTTGGTGGTTGTCTAGTCATCAAAAAAAATCCCATGGATGGTCCCCACTCTTGATGTTCAAGCCTCTGCACCATTTCTCAGGTTTTTTTCGGGTTTTTAGCTATTTGCAAGATTTTGTGATTTCCAACAAAAGACACACGAACCACTAAAACTCAGTTTTTTGGGGTACGTCTGGTTTCCCATTAAGGGCAGGAAGAATTCCATGCCTGGTTTCCCATTAAGGGTAGGCCCAACTTTGTCCACTCTCAGGGGAAATCTCTGTTTTTTCTTGCCTGTATTTTACTTCACTGTATTTTAATAGAATAGACACCGAGCTTACAAAAAAAAGGAATATTAATATCTTGCATGGTGTTCTCCTCCACTATCCACCAATAATTTAAGTAAAAAGTTACATCTCTAATCCAACCTCTTTTGGATCTTAATGAATTTTCAAAAGCATATATATTATATATTTTAACAAGTTCTCTCATGTAATTATATAAATTAAAACATTCAATGATTGATAAAATAGTTACTAGTAACTTAATGTGTATCCTTATTCAATAATTAAAATCAATATTAAATTGAATAATTAAATATTTAATCAATGTTTGAGTTTATTTAAAAATTAAAATTAAAAAAATCAACATTGCTCACATAAAACATGCATTTAGATGGTTAAAATGCAATTGCGGTAATATTTGGTCTCAAAAGCATTTAGATGGTTAAAATGCAATTGCAGTATGGTCTCAAAGCACATGACTTCTTTGTTATGGCCTCAAGAATGGAAGTAAGTGATATTGGCTTTCTTCTATATATTATCTTGGTTGAAACCCCCTTTGAATTTGGGAGTATGACCTTACACTAAGGGCTAGTCTTCCTAGAACATAAAGAAATAGGTTAATTTCCCAACACCTAAAGGCATGTAGCAGGAGTGGAATTCTTCCCCTTACTAGCCACTGGGAGATTATTTCAAGTGGCCATGTTTTATTTTCACACTGTAAGGTACCAGATCTATTATAATATCCAAAAACAGAAATATTGCAGAGAATAACAGTGGAACAACACAATAGATGATATCACAACACTAGAATAATACTTTTATTGATACGAAACAATATTCACTTGCATCTTCAAGGGGGAAATCTCCAACAAAGAAGCACTCTATTAAAATAATTCTCAAGACAAAAACTCATCATGCCCTCGACTCCTATTTATACTAAATCTATCTACCAAAAGAACATTCTAGAGGAAGATCTTCTAGAAGCGGAAGCTTCTATTATATCTTCTTACATTTGGCTTATTCTTCCTTATTCTAGGCCTTATTAATATTGGCCTTTATTACATGGAAAATATTCTACCTATGTGAGGGGTTAGGGAGGTTAGGTCCCTAACATGTCCTCCCCCTTAAAAACGGCCTTGTCCTCAAGGCTTGAGATGAGGAAATTGTTGCAGAATGGTAGCTGGCTCCTAGGTTGAATCTGTTGGATTTTTATCTTTCCACTGGACTAACACTTCCTTGATGGTTCACTGACGGAGACGATGCTCACGTTGGTCCAAAATTGTTTGTGGATGCAACCAGGTGGAGCCTTCTTCATCCAACTTGGGAAGGTTGGTTTGAGTTTGGCACTCAGTTCCAATCACCTTCCTTAATCAAGAGACATGAAAAATGGGATGGAGCTTAGAATGACTGGGAAAAGCTAACTGATAGACCACTTATCCCACACGCTTGAGAACTGTATAAGGACCATAAAATTTGGATGTCAATTTCTGGAAATAGTTGGCCTTGAGTGAAGTCTACTTATAAGGTTGCAGTCAAAGAAACACATTGTCTCCTTCATCAAATTGATGTTTGGAGCAACCTTGAACTACTCGTTGCTTCATGCAATTATGAGCCATGACCAAATTCTCTTTGAGGGTATGGAGAATAGCCTCTTGAATTGTAATAGTTTGGTCAACCACCTAGACCTTCGAGACACCAGGAATCTATGATAGAACTGAAGGTGGATTTTGTCCATATACTGCTTCAAAAGGAGTCATGTGAGTAGTTGTATGGTAAGAAGTGTTGTACCACCATTCAACTAGAGGTAGCCATTGATCCCATTGATTTTTCCTTTCAGATGAAAAACACCTCAAATATGTTTCCAAACACTTGTTGACAACTTCAGTTTGACCATCAGTCTAGGGATGATAGGCGATGTTGAGATGCAATTGGGTTCCCTGTAGCCTTAACAGTTCTTACCAAAAATTATTGGTGAAAGTGGGATCTCGATCAGAAACAATAGAATGAGGCATGCCATGAAGCTTGAAGACATGATCCATTAAAATTTGAGCCACAATGGAGGTGGAAAATGGGTGTTGAAGAGAACATAAATGAACATACTTGGAAAGACGATCAACTACCACCATGATGATTGACTTATTGTCTGATTTAGGTAAGCCAACAATGAAATCCATAGAGATATCCCTCCAAATAGCAGGTGGAATCGAAAGCGGTTGTAGTGTTCTAGGGGATTTGAATTTCTCCCTTGTTGCATTGACAAACATCAAATTCCACCACAAAAGTGTGAACATATTGTTTCATACCATCCCAAAAAAAGGAATGTTTGACCCGATCATAGATTTTGGTAAACCCTAAGTGCCCAGTTGTGGGTGTAGCATGAAGCTCAAAGAGCACCGTGGATTTAAGTTGTGAATGTTTACTTAATATAGACAGACTTTGTAGCGAAGCTCATCATTGTGCCAAGAGTACCCTAGGGAAGCTGGAGAATTTTCTTACAATTGTTGGATTAGATGCGAAATTTTGGGATCTTGCAGCCATTCCTAGCGAAAATCTTGGAGTCAATCTGGTACAATGAAGGAGAGGGAAAAAAGGGACCCTTCATCTTCATATTTTCTTGAAAGAGATTCAACAACCACATTTTCTTTTCCTTTCTTGTAAATGATCTCATAATCATATCTAAATATCTTAGTCACCCATTTTTGTTGCTCTGTGGATGAAGGATGTTTCCCCAGAAAATACTTTAGGCTTTGATGATTTGTCTTAATTTGGAAGCGTTTCCCCAATAGATAAGGATGTCTGAGATCCATTGCATGAAAAATAGACAACATTTACTTTTCATATATGGATTGGCCCAAATGTTGCTCTGACATTTGTTTGTTGTTAAAGGAAAAATGTCGGCCATCTTACATAAGGACTACTCCAATTCCTCTCTCGTAAGCATCACATTCCAGGACAAAGGTCTTTGTGAAGTCAAGAAGGGCTAGGACATGAGTATTGCACATAGCCACCTTCAAGGCTTAAAAGGCTTGATCAGTTGCGGGAGTCCAAGTGAAATAATTCTTTTTAAGGAGAGTACTGAGAGGCACCTCAATCTTTCCATAATTATTAACAAACTTGTGATAATAGCCTGTTAAACCCAGAAAACCACACAATATTTTGAGAGTCTTAGGGCGAGGTCAATCCTGCATAGCTTCAATCTTCTTAGGATCCACTTTCCTTTCCAACAATATGACCCAAGTACTCCACTTCTGAGGCTCCAAAAGCACATTTAGATAGTTTGAGGAAATTTTGGTACTGAGAGAGTAGATGAAGAACTCGATCCACATGAGTTCAAGGTTTTACTATAGATGAAGAACTTGATCCACATTTTACTATAGATGAGAATATCATCAAACAAAACTAAGACAAAATGACGAAGAAAAGGATGAAAGACATGATTCATGAGGCTTTGGAAATCGGAGGGAGCATTACACAAGCCAAAGGGCATGACCAAGAAATCATAGTGGCCCTCATGAGTTTGAAATGCAATCTTAGGAATGTCTGCCTCTTTCATATGTATCTAGTGGTAGCCAAAATGAAGATCAAGTTTAGTAAAGAACTGGACACCACTTAATTCATCCAATAGATCATCAATGACAGGAATGGGAAATTTGTCTTTGATGGTGAGTTTTTTTAGGGAGCAAAAGTTAGGACACATGAGACGAATAGGGGATAGTACTAGGATGGATAACGCATGTGGTGAGAAATTCTTGAACAATTTTCTCAATTTCATTTTTCTGGGCAAGGGGGTGTTGTTAGGGACTAACATTGGGAGGAAGGCTTCCAAATACAAGGGGAATGGAATGATCATGAACACCACAGGAAGGAGGAAGTCCTTGGGGAGTGGAAAAAACAACTTGATTTTTTGAGAGGATGGATTGTAGGTCAAGATGCACAGAGGGTGTCTCAATGGCATGAATAGAATGGATTTGTGCAATAATGTTGGAATGACCTTTTTTGAGGATCTTTTTCATGCGATGGGAATTGATGATCTCAGGGGAACCTGTTGTGATGCCTTGGAACTTATATTGTCGGCCCTCCTAGTTGAATTGCATGGTTAATTCCTTAAAATCCATGAGAATAGGACCCAGAGTCCTTAGCCATTTGGCACCCAACACAATCTCACATCCACCCATGTCGATAGCAAACATATGATATTTCATATGGTACTAACCAATTTGGAGATGCATATTTTCACAACACCCCCCACATTTCATGGACCCACCATTGGCAATCATGATTTGAAAGTTGTTGACTGCTCGGATATAGCAATTAGTTTCTTGGGAAATGCAACGGTGAATAAAATTATGGGTGATTCCACTTTCAACAAGGTCGATGACCTTTTGATGCTTAATGTAACCAATTAACTTGAGGGTGTGGGGAGCAGAGAGGCTAGTGAGAGCATTCATGGAAATGACTAATTCAACTTCTAGAGGGTCGAAAGGTGGATTCATGTCAGTGGGTTCAAGTGACTCGGCCACAGGGGGAGCCTCAACACCTTCTTTAGAAACAACCTCAGAGATGGCCATAAAAATATTATGTTCCTTACACTTGTGCCCAGGAAAATATTTGTCATCACAATTATAACAAAGGCCCTTGAGTTGGCATTCATCCATTTCTTCCCAGATCAATTTATGGATCTTGAGTGGAGTGGAAGGAGGAGTGGAAGTGATTGGTTTAGGGCGAGGAATAAAGGAGGATTTTTTGGTTTGAGAAGAGACAACATGTTTTGCTTCCTTATCTCTTTTAGTAGCTTCCACCCAACTCTAAGGGCGGGCCATAAGGACGTGGGAACGTATCTCATACTTAAGGCCACTGATAAAGAATCTAAAAACAAATCATCAAACATGCCCTCTGTGCAAAAATCCAATCGCTCAAAAGTAGTTATAAAGTCTTCCATTGTGCCATATTGTTTCAACTTTGTCAAACGACCTAAATGGCGGGTGTCGGTGTCAAATAGTTCATAAAGTTTTGCAACAAATTGTGTCCAAGCCACATACCCTTGTCGAGAATTTGTTCTCCATTGCCAACGTTCTGAGTCTATATGGAGAACACCATACCTGAGTTTTTCCAACTCATAAGTAATGTCATACAAAGAGAAATAATGATCTATTTGAGTGACCCGTCATGTGGGATTTGAGCCATCAAATTTGTTCACCTCCACATGAGGGGGATGCAAGTCCCGCTGAAATTGGTGCAGAGGAAAAGAGGTGGACTGGGAGGATTCAAGACCTTCAGGGTTATAAGGTGTGGAAGAAGAGAAAGGATCTGGGGTGGGTTTAAACAAGGCGGTCAAATTGTTTACTGCATCCTGGCGTTGTTGACACGTGGCGGTCAATTGAGTGATGGATGTGGGAAGTGATTCAAGTGGAGAAATGTGGGAGTTGAGGTTACCAATATTGGAAGTAATGGAAGAAATATCAATCCGGGTTTGTTCATGAGCTTTGTCCAAGGCAGTGAAACGTTGTTCCCAATCTTGGCTACGAGTGTGGGCCATGGGGATGGGACAGGGGGGAAAGTGGGACCGCACTGAAAGGGGTTACTAATGATTGGTACCACTACGATTAGTGAAAAGAGAGGAAGTCAATGGGATAGATGCCAAATAGGGGTGTCGGAAAGGGGTCAGGTCCATGGAAAAAAAATTTGTTGAAAAATGATAGGTATGACTGCGATCAAGGCGAAGAAAGGAATCCAATGGGATAGGTCTCAAATAATGGTGCCGGTAGAATCCAGACTTTTTTTTTTTACTCCTATGGAGTTATACTCCGATCTAAATAATACTGCAATAACGAAATGGCCAAATACTTAACAGGAAGAAATGTGTAGGAATTTCGCAACCATAATGTAGGAGGCATAGTTGCACATCGATAGATGTTGTCTGTTATGTTTATGTTTCTGTCCCAAGGGTTAGGTTATTCAGGTTTTCTACAGACAAGGGTTTTCCATGTGTTATAGTGCTTTGATATACGTTCGGGGTCCAACAGTAGTACTCGGCCCAATATCTCAGGGAACCAACTAAGGAGGCTAGACCGTGCCCTTATACATACTATCTGACTACCCAAGTACTAGAGAGTATCTTCTTGAGTGTTGTTCTTGGTGGCACTATAGCAGTCAAGCGGTCGATTGGTTTATCTATGAAGGGCTTCAAGATATCTAGGCCAATCCATATACAGGTGTTGTCTGATGCGCTACCACTCGAAGGGGTACCAACAGCGGTTACAAGGGTGGCCAACAATGTGCGCTTAGGTACCACTTGTAGTTCTTCCATGTATGTTTCCTCAAATGCGGATTTATGCATTGAATGACATATCTTTGTAGCTTTAAGACACCAGAATATGTCTCTACCCTGGAAAAAAAATTAATCCACAATTTTCTTCCAAGGAAAGTGCTATGATACCACTTGTAAGGTACTAGATCTATTATAATAGCGAAAACCAAAAAAATTGCAGAGAATCACAACAGAATAGATGATACCACAACACCATAATAATACTTTTATTGGTAGGAAACAATGTTCACTTGCCTCTTTGAGGGAGAAACCTCCACCAGAGCAATGCTCTATTACAATAATTCTCAAGACAAAAACTTTCCATACCCTCGACTCCTATTATACTAAATTTATTTAGCAAAAAAACATTCTAGAGGAAGATCTTCTAGAAGTGACATTTATTACATGGAAAGTATATCATTCTACCTACTTGATGGGTTAGGGAGATTAAGTTCCTAACACACACAATAACACAATTAACAGAGTGAGATTGTATCAATAGAAACTAGGCCATAATCTAATATTAAAAAAAATATTTACTCCTTAAAAAAATTCTCCTTCTCCAATACATTTAAAAAAAAAAAAAAAATTCACCTGATATTTTAAAATAGACCTCTCAACACACGGATGGACCTCTCTTCCACATGTTGAACAGTACTTTTTTAAAATATTGATGATAGCTATGTAACTTATTAATTTTGACATTGCGCCGATGAAGACTATCTACCTTATAAAATAATCGTGCACATGAAGACTATCTGGGTTATAGATTTTGACACTTTTGGCTCTGAGAAACCATTCGAACAGTGTGCAAGGCTGTGTAAAGTTCCAACTACATGGTTGGAAAATACTGTCGCCTCTGGAAAACCATTTGAACAGTGTGTAAAGTTCCAACCACCTGGTTGGAAAAGTCAAGGCACCTGCAACTGGCCATGTCACCCACTCTATGGAGCAATATACTTGGTATTTAAATTGTTTAATCTTCGGTGCCTTTTTGGTGGTCCATTGCTTATATTGCAATATTTATGTGGATTTATTTGGATATAGTGTATGATCTGTTGCTTAAATTGCATACAAATTAATAGAGACCTGCATGACAGATAGTTCATAACTGGTTTGCCATATTTCTAAAAACCGGTTTGCCATATTTCTAAAAACCATATTGGCAGCAGTAAATATGTAGGATCTTTCAACGTGCAGGTGCATGAATAATATCTTAAAATGCAAGGCATTGCAGATGAAAAGTTTTGATTTGATGAATTTTTTTTTTTAATTCTTTTAAAATTATGTTTGTTAACAATTAAAGTAATGAGCATTGGTTTTTTACAAATAAAGTAATAAGTATTTGATTACAAAGCATTTAATGTTCAAAATGTTTAAATGTATATTTAAAGTTATTTCAAATCCAACTACGACCAATATTCAAAACAGTAACAGTAAGTAAATGCCCCAGTTGAATGCTTATTACTTATCTTCTTCTTTTTTTTCCACTTTTCTGTATTTTGGTGTTTCTTTCACTCCCATTCAAATGGGAAACTTTCAATTTCATCACAATAAAAATGGCAACAACTTTGCATTAATGTGATTTGATTGTTTTGAATTTAAAAAATAAATTATTTAAATTATTTTGTTTAAAGGTTAATTAAAGGTAAGAATTTTTTTTACTTTTAATAGATTTAAAGTTAAAATTTGATGTTCACTTTAATTATTAAATAAATAATTCACAACTTTTCAAAAAATTTATTATCCGTTAATTTATGTTGAATTAAATAAATAACTTGTAAATTTTAAATAAAAAATATTTTATAGATTATGGATTTTTTTGAAATAAGAGAATAAATTTAAAAAAAAAAACTTTATATTTTATTATGCGTTAATTTATGTTGAATTAAATAAATAACTTGTAAATTTTAAATAAAAAATATTTTATAGATTAGAGATTTTTTTTGAAATAAGAGAATAAATTTAAAAAAAAAAACTTTATAATCCATTCATAAATTAAATAAATAACTTGTAAATTTTAAATTAAAAAAAATGTTTATAGATTATGAATTTTTTAAATAAGAAATTAAATTTTAAAAAGAAATCTATTTTTTTGCCTTTTGATTTGATTTTTTATATTATTAAGTTTTTTATTATTATTATTATTATTATGAAGTTTTATGTTTGATTTGAAAGAATGTGTTTGAAAGAAATTTAATTTCTCAAAATTAATAAAATTATTCATAAAAAAATATTTAAAGATTATTTTTCTTCTATTTAGATTTTGCATTAAATAAATTCTTTACATTCTTAAAATTTAAACAATTTTTTATATTTAAAGTTTCAACTTTTTTTTTTCTTCTCACCTATGAAATGTTTTTTCAATAAATTATATATATATATATATATATATATATATATATATATAACACA
>ML777277.1:329793-399093 GCA_009831015.1 Picea engelmannii | reverse complement strand
AATATATATATATATATATAATTTGGTTTATAATATATGTTTATAATGAAGATGATGGGTAGGTAGTTTTTTAATCTATATAATTTATAAATTGACAATTTTATTGTTTTTTTTTTCAATGTTGACTAGTTTCTTTTCACAATTACACTTAAAAAAAAACCATTTAAAATAAGTAAAAACTTTTAAATTAAATTTAAAATTCAAAAACTTCCAATTTCATTATCATAAAGTTGCAATTTCATTTATAAGAAAAGTTGCAATTTCATTTATAAGAAAATATAATTTATAAGATTACAATCTCATAAAGAAATTATGTAAATTAAATTTTAATATTTATTAAAATTCAAAAGCTTTAATTTTTTTTAAATAAAAGGGCAATTTCATTTATAAAGAAATATGATTTATAGTTTTTTGATATTTCCAAATCGATCTAGAATATCATGTGAAAAATATAATTTTATAACCAATTAATTGTTTAGGTTGAGATACAGTGAATTTGAAAAGAAAAGAAGTCATTATTAGTTTTTTTTCTTTTTAAATTGGAGTTTTTGTTGAACATGTATTTATATTTTGGTAAGTATGTTTAGTTGGAATTGTAGATTTCACTTGTTGAGATTACACAATCCAAGTGTTTTAAAGGTGTTTTAGGAGCTCAATCAATTTATGCATTTAAAAATGCAATTTAAGTAATGAAAAATTGTCATTTCACCAACAATTGCATAGCCGAATTCTAATAATGGTTGTTGGTAAAAAGTAAAAAATGTAGAACGTTTAGAATTGTCCAATTCTTTCAATAATGACCGGCTTTATCAACAGGGTTGTTGAATAATGTGTCAAAAATAGATGTTATCACCTCTCATGTTATAGAGACATTGGAATCCAAAGAAAAGTTTAGTCATTATTTCATAAAAAACAAAAAAATATTAAATTTTTTTTAGAGTGATCAATATCCACCTACCTTACTAAGCAGCAATATTAAATGTTGTAGTTGTATAGGTTGTCGAATTTAAATTGCTTTCAAATCCAAAAATCTATACACCACTTACTACCACATTCAACGTTATGCTTCTACTAACGGGCTGCCAGTGAATAATGATCAATGTTGACACTCTCCTCGTACATGCTGACCTACATTAAAAAGCAAGATTTCCATCTTCCAAATTGCATGGCAGCACTATAACTTTGCAATTATACGAAGCAAAGTGAGTAAAATGTTGTTGTAAGCATGTACGCTTAGCCGACAACACTAAACATTTAAGGCATTTAGAGTATGGATGTTGCTAAGTGAAAAAAAATAAGTTTTTTCCATTTTTTTACAAAAGACGATATAAAATTAATGGTAATTATATTAAATTATTTATTAAATAGTATATTTACTATATATATTTATAAAATAAAATTATATAAAAATATTTATTAAAAATATATATATTTAATATGCATTTATAATTTTTATATAATAAAATTAATGTTAATTATATGAAATCATTTATTTAAAAAATATATTTATATCGAAAGGCGTACATCTATTGACAATGGGCAGAATTAATGATCTTTTAACCTTATTTAACCTTAAACCCTAATTTGATGGCTATGCATTGAAGATGCTGGCATATTCTTAGTCGTCCTCCAAAATCAATAGATCAGATTTATTGTTCATAACTTTCTTGCATTTATCAAGGCATCCGTTAACATGTTTACTTTTTAACATTTACCTAATCACATTAAAAAATTATTGTAAGGATGTGTAATTGCCACGTTCCATTTATCAACCTAATGCAGTCAAACGTTTCATATTACCACAGACAGATTACCACAAATGTTTTATATTAGGGACACGCATTCTCAGTATAATATTGGAGGCATGCGTTATCGATAGGGGCACTCGTTATCAGCCGCTACCTTTCGGCSTTCTCAGCCGAGTTAGCGGYTGTGCTAGTTAATATACCAAATATAATATGTATTAAAGGGAGTTAGGGACTTCAAAGATGGCCACCCATTTTCATAAGTGAAAAGGACGAAATAAATTTATAAATAATTGTGAAATATAATGTAATGGTATACCAAATTTTAACAACTAATAAGAATGGATTGGGGAAGCCATATAAACTCTGGAGTTGGCTATTTGTTCTACCAAATGATTTTTTTCATCAGAATCTCAAGATATAAATTTACACTCTGAAGATATAAATTTACACTAATCACTATTTTTTGTTATTCAAAATTCATTTATGAATGCAGAAATGGATTTAGCATGCTGAAAAACTCCCTAGGCACTCGGATTATACAAAAATAATCACTCAAATTTACTAATCCAACAATTTCTCACCGGATTTCGGAAAAATCATCATTTCGTAGAACCTTTAACCTATTGCCCTTTAAACTTCTTGTGCTTTTCAATGATGTGACAAAGCCATGTAAAACTTTGAATTTTATCCTATTTAGTTTTTTACAATATTTTTATATTTGTATGATTAATAAGTGTGTTAATATTATAACCAAAGTTTTATATATATAAGGTTTTTATAAATTTGTGTAGTAATAATAATCATTCATTAAATTTGGATTAATTTCAATTTAAACCACTTCAAAATAATAGAAATTGGATTTTTTAAAGTGTAAAATCCAGTTAATGTGTTAACATCATATTTCAAAATTGTCGGTTGAGTTGTGGTCCAAGTTGGATTATCAAGGTGGGTGTCTTTGGCATCTAAGTGTTGAAATATTAATTAATTCTTGAAAGATTAATTGCATGGATTAATTAATTATCGAAAAAGATTAATTAATTATTGTAGGGATAATTATTTATTGCATTTCATTAATTAATTATAGAAAAAGATTAATTGTAGAAAGTTTAGATATTGGAAGATTGGTTGTAATTGATGTCAACCCTTGAACAAAGTTGCATGTCGAAGTAAAGTGGCAATTAACAGAAGATAACAGGTTGTATGTGAGTTGCATTCCATCATGAATTGCATGGCATTTGCATGTCATTAAGAAATTTCTCTTTAAAACACAGAGAAGAGTCAATTGCAAATCACTTATGTGCATTCACTTATGAGAACACAGATTGGAGATCTGAAGCAATGAATCAAAGACAGAGAATTCTAATGAAGTAAGGAGTTTGCAAGAGCCAAGAGTACGGAGAAGGGGTTTCATACAGGAATTCCTTGAGTATATCTGCGGGTTTCAAGAGGAAAAGTGCAGACATCCACAGCCTACAGTAAGGAAAAGTGTGGATACCTGCGGGAGAACATTACACACAGTCGCAGACCTGTGAGTAAATTTTGTGAAGGTTAGAGATCTAAAACTTAGGTCAGCTACATGATTGAAGGTATTTCTTCTTGTGTATGTTAGGGTGAGTATTCTTAAGAAATCAGGAACAAGTATGTCTTAGTGATTCATAAGCAGTTGATTTGGAGAATTCTCTTGTGGATCTTGGTATGAGGTGTGTATGGTTGTAGTCTTGATGAGATATTGATATCAGTAGAAGCAGTAGGAATATCATAGACAACAGTAACAACAGGTTATCGGTGACAGAAGTAGTGATAGATTGGCTTACATCTATATTTCAGGGCGGTTGGATGGAGCAAGGAAAGGGGGTTGTAGCCTCCTTCCGGTTGGAGCCGAAAAATTAGGAAGTTAGAGCTTCCTTCAGGTTGCAACCTGTAAACATGGGGTTGGAGCCTCAATCCAATTGTAGCTAGAGAAATAGGAAGTTGGTGCTTCCAATAAATGTACTCTTTGATCAATAAGAAAAGCATTATTTGGTTTTTTCCCACATTGGGTTTCCACGTAAAAGTTATGGTGTATTGTGTTTATGTGATGTTTATGGTGTTGATGATATTTTGAATGCTAATAAAATACATTGGAGGTTTTATATTGTGATTAAAAGTAATAATTATGCTCATATTGATTCACCCCCCTCTCAGTATTCCAACAATTGGTATCATAGCAGGTCCTTCAGGAAGCAGTCTAACCACTGGAAGGAGATCATGGAATACGCTAAGATTGGAGCACCAAGGTTTGATGGTCAGAACTATACCTTTTGGAATAAAAGGATGAAAACATTTTTAAAAGCACATGGATTTGATGTTTGGAAATCAGTAGTAGATGGGTATACAAGACCTGCCACTCCCCCAACCAACAGATATGGAAAGAAACTCAGGAAAACAACTCAAAGGATAAAGGTACTATTCTAAGAAGTCTAGTTGATTCAGTATTTGTCAAAGTTATTCATTTTGTTAGCACTGAAAGTCACCCTCAAATTGTGAGAGGATAAGCCCAGTACCCATCAAAGTTTTTGGTGGATGTTGGTTTTATATGAGTGGAGGTCAATGGACAAAACTCAATATATGAATGATGTTCAACACGGAACTAGACAAGAAATGCACAAGGAAGTGAGGGCCACAACTAACTTCAGTCAGTGGATTGAGTTTAAATGTGAGCAGAGGGAAGACTTAGTAAGAAAGGTGGACAAGATTGTTGTTGGTCCTAAGGTATGCACCTAATTGCTAAAGGGAAAATCTAGGCCACCTATCAGTTTGGAATGATTGTTTCGTTAAATTTTTGTTGGTTGGTCATAGGGTTATTCTATCAAGACAAAGGCAAGGTTGGGTTGGCAGAACGATATGGATGAGGACCCTCCTTGGTTGATGGCACACTAATGAGAGACCAGTGAAATAATAGAAAACGGAGAGAAACAACAAACTACTCAATGAATAATATGTTGTAAGAAGTTCAATACTTAAAATATCACTTCAAGACATTAAACATGTATCAAAACATAATAACTCCCAAAAGTTGCAGAAAAAAAATCTTCACCAAAGCATTAGTTGTCTGACAGGTTGCATATCAGTAAAAATAAGTCATACAATAGCTGAAAGGAAATGAAATTTACATTGCACAAATCAAAAACTGTATTCAAGATAAGAATAAAAGCACATGAAGAGTTGCAAGAAACACTATCGTCAAGAGTATGTTCACCAGGTAGAGAGCATTAATCCATGCATAAACAGGTCCAACTAGTCTTTTGTATTGCTATTCTTTCCTCAAAAATCTGACCCTTACAATATCCCAAAAATGATTATTTAAAAGAGTTGCAAAGGCTCCTGTCCTTAGGGCATTGTTCGTTAAACAAATTATTAACTTCACTAAGATGTTGGATTTAATCAGCAAGAGTGGTTCTTATCTCACACAGAAGGCCACTCTTGCATCTAATCTAGGAAAATGTTGGACTTACTCAAAATAAAACTACTACTGTTTCTGATACATAACTGATGCATGCTAAAGGAACTGAATGGATGAAAAATGGGCCTCGGAGTGATAGAGCAGAGCTCTGTTGTCAAGCGATGGCATGTCTGCGAGCTGTTGAAGGCTATTGGAGATAACCAGTTGTGTGAGCAAAGCTCGCTAAAGTGTTCTGGAACTAATACACGTCGACCTGTGACTGAGACTTAACTCTCCCTCTGTGTCTGAGATTTTAGAAGCTATGAGCATTCTGCATCGACCCCGTCACCTGCCATGTGTACCTTCTAGATAACTTTGCTAGAACAGTTCATGGCCCATCGGTCATGAAGGGAGATGTGGAGGCGAGCACCCAATCGGGAGACGGGATGAGTGGACGTGAGGGTAGATGACATGTGAAGACAAATGTTGAGAGGTGAGAGGAGATGTGAATATGATAGATGCGAGTGGAGGACAAGTGTCGGGTGGTGAGAGGAGCAAGATTAGTGATTGGGATGAGCATGTGATTGCGGAATTCATTGAGGGTGGTTTGGGTCTACACTGCCTTTGGGCCAGCAATCCCCCACAAGCTGCCACGTACCCTTCCAAAATTACCGTGGTTCAAATTGTGGGACCGCTCTAGAAAATTAATGTCCGAGCAGTTTGCGTCCCCGCAATGAAGTATGGTCATTGATCTTCTTACGATCTATGATCCAGATGGTACTATCTGTTCCAAGGATCGACAAATCTCATTGACCTGGGATCAATAGTCTAGATTCACTTTGGACTCTCGGGCTTCGGGTGTTTTGAATGTGAAACATGAAACATCTCCCGGAGGAAAATCTCCAAAGTGAATGATTTGTCACCACAAGTCCTAATTGATGAACAGTCCATATTCTCTTCGAAGATCTGAGCTTCGAGAGTTTCAAATGTTAAGCGTGAAGATATCCCGGAGGAAAATCATTGAAGTAACGTGGCAAACTAATGTCGTATGATATAACGGATGCTAAGGTGTCTGGGAAAGAAAGGTGTTACACATTATTTTGGTAACTCTAATGATGACCCTACAGGCATGTTTTCAAGCTCTCAAAACAATCTTTTACATGAGAAAAATGGCTAAGTTCTTCCCCTACAAGGCATATTTTTAGAATGACGCTGCAGGCTGACAGTGGTACACAGTGCGGAAATCCTTGATTTCTGTAGGCTGCTCTATGCCTGGCTCGTGAGATGTTTGCACGCTGCTATATAGGCAGGGTGCAGCGACATTTGAAGCTAAGAAAAGGAAGAAGTTTCACAAAGTTTCTAGAAGGAGAATCTTCTAGAATGTGAGGTGGCGTCCGTATGGTTGTGGTCTTATTGGCGTCTCTGATTTGGTGGGATCATCCTCATCCTTGTAACCACTCCACCTTCTCCTATATAATGATGGGTTTCTCATGGAAAAGGTTAAGAAAGATTGAGCAAAGAATTGTTGAAAGAATAGGTTGAAGACTGTGTGAAGGATTCTGTTACAATTGATGCTTGTGGTCTCTAGTTGTCCATCAAGATTTTGTGGACCATCTTCATACAAATTCGGAGCAAGTGTACATGTGTGTTGGAAAAAAGGACCATCGAAAGGGAACTTGTGACATCAAGGAAATTTGGTTGTATCTTCCACTTTTACTTAATATGATATGGTGACATGTTTATTTTCCATAAAATCATTAGTGTTTTATTACATGACTTCTTGATCACATGTTTAGGTTTCCATTGAATCTACAATTGTTTCTTTCACTTTGGTTGGTTTGTGTCATTCCAGATCTGATCTCACAAGAGCACTAGAGTGAAGCAGGGACAACAAAGATATAAGGAAGCAATATCTAAAGGTATGTCATCTATTCCTTCTTTGGTAGTAAATTCAATGGTAGCAACTTAGGGAAAGTGTCATGTCCCATCTTGTTTTGTTCTATATCCAGATGGATCTAGGGAGATTAGTTTATGTTTGCATTCACCGATTTATCCAATAACAAAATTGGCGAATCCATTGGGGAAACGAATTGATTGTGGTTTTTTGTTGGCCATTTGCTTTTAACCTATTATTTTTACTTGAAATCAGTCTGTGGGAGATCCACTCAAACTCTATGGATTTGAAATTTCACTTAGATCCTTTACCCTCTTCTCAAAATTTCTTGACTTACAGACACTTCTGCACTGTACCCTATACATAGCCTGCGGAAACCTTCAATTTTCATGCCCTTGTTGTTTTCTTCAGTGCGAACTTTCCACTCCCTATCTATTTCTGGCCTACGGAAACTCTTGATTTCTACATTGTAATGTTCTATTAGGTTGCGGCGGCGCCTGTGAAAATTTTTTTTGAGTTGGGTTTTATCCTCTGTTAATCCCAGTTTTTCTTTAATCAGTTGGGAGGGACTTTTAATGCCATCCCTTGACTGTTTTCTGGAAGTTTAACCTATTGTTGATTGGTTTCGGAGATCGAATACCTCTCTTTTAATCTTTTTCCAATTTTTGTCTTTGATTTTTATCGACAAGGATATAATATCTGAGCTTGTATCTGAGTGCTTGTTCGATTAAAAGTCTTTGATTGGATTCAGTGTTTTGTATTGATTACGTGTTCTGGATTTCTTGATGATTTGGAAGTCATTTTTCATTTACATTTGAAGAAACACTTTCTTGTCATTTTTTGCTTTTATCTCCACTAAAAGTTTGATTTGGGTACTTGTTGAGTGTATGTTTTTTCTTGGATTACTTGTCCTTTATTTGTCATACCCTTTATCTGGTTTTAGAAAGGAATAATTTAAATTCACTTATTCTTTTAAGTAATCATATATAAGGAAAGTTTATTGCATCCAAAAGAAGAGAAAATTGAGAAACTGCATTGTTTCTGGCTGTTTGCATTTGTATCCATTTAAGAAAAAGAAAGTATACTTCGTAGCTTACATCATTCTTGAAATACCTTCTCCCTATTGTAGATAGAGTTTATTGAACGAAAATTTGCATCATTCATTTCTATTTGCATATTATTGGGTCAAGGTCTCACACAACATTGGTTTCATTCCTGTCTCCCTCTTGAGTAACAACAGCTTTTAAAAAACATTGCAAAATCTGAAAATCAATTAGTAACTTTTATTTTCTAGGGATATTTTACACCAACATTAGCTAGGCTAGAGATTTGGAATAGGTTGTGAGACACACTCTCCAAATCAAAAAACACACAATAGCATCTTGTGATAGGGAGTGTTTAATTCCATTTGCAACATTTTGTCCTGGGAAGCCCTTCTCACACAAGGGTCAAACTTGAGGTCACATTGAGATTGGCAAAGTTACTCATCTTGCTTTGTTGATCTCAGTGTAGAGATTGTGCGTATTATGAGGGTCACTTGAAGGAATACCCACAATGATGAGTGGAAGCCTCTCAAGTTGATTTCGGGCTAGATACCCTTCCTTTGCATGTGGATCGGACTGTCGATTGTTTCCCCAGGCATCATTGTTGTTCTTGGTAGCCTTAGTTTCCTATCTTCTTAGGGTCTTACATGAGGTGATTGTGGAGGGGCAAGTCTTCACGATACCTGGAATTGACGTTGGTCGGACTCACTCGAGCTCCTTGGAGGGTATACCCACGATTATGTGTGGGATCTTGCACCAAGGTGTAAGCCCGTTTAAGCAGGTCGTCAATGTAACTTTTCCACCCACTTTGTCCTATCCCCTTCTTGTCTTGACTTCGCGACATAGGATTTCATCACCAACTAGTGACTTCAAAATAAGAATTTTTTGTTTGCCTGGTCTGATTCCTAGATTTTATTAGCGAGTGTTGTTTGTTTTCATCGTTGGCCATAGATTTTTTCCGTAAAATTTTTGGCTCAGCCAACATTGACCCTCCACGTCGTTCACGTAGGATGCAAGGACTACCTCCGGAAGATCCGGAAGTTTCCAAACCCTTTCTTCCTAACCCACCTGAGGGCTCTCCTCAATAGAGTGAGGTCCAGGACAATATGCCATCACAGGCAGAAATAACTGACTCTCTAGACAATTATCAAATTGTTTCTGATCCTCTAGATGCTTTCTGAATACCTCTTGGATACGAGAGATGTATTCTCCGACTCAATTCCTCCGGAGAACTTGTTGTTGACACTTCTGGAATACCAACTGGACCTCTTACCGGCCCGGAAAGTGAGGATCCTTTTTGGACCACTGACATATTTTGAACCCCAGCTACAGTGCGAGACCTTCACGGCTTGGGTGCAGGTGTTGATATACCTGTCATATCTTAACTACTCGAGACGTCTACTACTTATACGATACCTCTAGATCACTTTAATAGCATGACTTATTATCTTTTTGTGGCTTCAGACACATAGTCTATTGGTCCTAGCTCGACCATCCCTCTTCAGATGGCCCATTCTACAATGGTCCCAAACGCTACGACTATTCCCATTGGGAATATGATGGTTACCCAAGCTCCCATCGTTACACCACTTTCGTCTAGACCTATACCATATCTTCCTCATGGGTGCCATGCTTTAAATACTTCCATCCTGGTTCCTACCCAAGTTTCATCCAGAGTTTATGGAATTTTTACCCCTCTTGGATACAATGTTGTTGTCGGTTTCATTCTGACACCTTCCCAGGTCCCCTCTGGAGGGTCTTATCCTCCTTTTATGGGAGGATTTGGCCCAAGTGGCTCCAATCCTATTGGAGGCTCTACTCCATCATTCAATTCCGGTTTCCATATTCCTGTCAGAGGACAATATAACACTGGGGAAAAACTCAATTTGGAGGTCACAGCCAAATTGGGACCCTACCCCCACTTGGAGGGCAACCCCCTCTTAGAGGAAAACACCCGCTTGGAGGTTCTACCTCACCTTATGGACAGAACATTCCAGGATTTTTAGCCCAGTATTGTAACCTTCTCATCCAGGGAAATCTACAATCATCTGGGGGGAAACAACCTCAAGTTATCTCTTTCATACCCCCTAGTTCGGGCCAATCATATCTCGGTTCTTCCAATTCCATTTGGGGTTCGAACGTTCAATCTAGTGTCCCTTTCTAGGGGAACATCCCTAATCAGTACAACCCTATGGGCTACATGCCTCCACATTCACGTCTGAATCTGTCAGGACCTTCACCTCACATGCAGACTGCTTACGGTTCTACTGGTATTCCGACGAGACTTCCTCCCCAAAGTCACCAGTATCCTCATGTAAATATACAATTACCCTTTTTAGCCACTTTGGATCTTCCTTACTTGTATAGAATATTGAATGACCCCATCTTGGATTCTCCCCATTGGCCCGTTATACCGGCCAAGCTACCATCCGACATTCCAAAATTTGATGGTAAACCAGGAGAAGATCCAAACAACCATGTCATGACTTTTCACCTTTGGTGTTTGTCCAACTCTTTGATGGACGATTCCATTCAGTTACGACTCTTCCAACGAACTCTTATGGGTTCGGCTGCAAAGTGGTATATAGAATTACCATGAGGCTTCTTCACCGAATTTAATACCCTAGCCATGGATTTCCTCACACACTACTAGTTGCCAATCCATTATGAAACGGGAACTGATATTTTGAGTTCCTTCAAGCAAAATAAGGCAACTCACATCTCCGATCACATTCATGAATGGAGACGAAGATGATGTTTGATCAAACTCAATCTTCTCGATCATTTATTGGCAGAATGGTTCATGAAATCCTTCGTGAATAAAATCTCTCGTGACATTTCCATGGGTGGAGTTGTAAAAAAAAAACAGGAAATCAGTCGTGCTCAGTACCTTGATCTTGTTTATTAACAAATGGGTACTCTTTACAATTTTCTCCCTGATGCACCTCGTCCTTCTACCACCACTACCTCAACTACCCTTGCTACTTCTCATGCATCCAATGGTGTGATTGGCACCTTCCATGATAAACCTCAATCTACACAAGCCTCTCCCACCAATCCCAAGTCTACTATTTCTAATGTTCAAAATGCTCTGACTTTTAGTCCTTCCACTGGAAAAACCTCTGAGGTGAACTCCGTTCAATCTACCCCTGAAGGAAAAAATAAAACTAAAAAAGGGAAGGGTAAGAATAAGGAGGATAAAAATAATCCGCAATCTGAGAAAGCCAAAACATAGCCTGCTGATGATAAGGATAAGCACAAACCACGATACCCTTGCCTTATCTGTGGTGATGATCACTACACAAAATATTGTCCAAGACGATTTGAGGTTACTAAGTTCCTTCAAGGGACCGCGAAACCTCCCACACCTGTCATTTTGTCCCAACCTTTCCCTTCCCAACAACAAGCCCAATTGGTCATTCATGACCAACCCTCTCCCTCCACTACTTCTTATGTACTTATGTGCACATGTGATTCAAAAAATAATGACTTTACTCTTACCACTCAGTCCAAAGACTACTCTTCCTCAAAGGAAAAATTTGATGATATACCACCTCTGTTGGTTCAACAGTCTCCCTCAACTTCACCTCCCAACAGTCCTCTTCATCTCGAATGATTGAGTCTTGATACAGTTCTTTTCCCTCCCCCAAAGGGTGTTGTTCGAAAGTCTTCCTTCAATCCTCATGCACGTGTTGCTCAGAACTACAGTATTGTAGAAGATCTAGCACAAGCACCTTCCGCGATGTCAGCTCTCGAATTCCTTCAAAGTTGTACCACTCCATGGAAGTCACTGTTAAAATCTATTGGTGGAATTGAACCTGCGGATACGAATTTGATAATTTTTTACCTGGAAGATCACATTCCAAGGCTACCCCCTCAACTCGCATTCTAGATACAATTTATTGTCACAGACAAGAAAATTTGTATAACTGTTATTGACAAGGGTGCCTCAACGTTCATAATGCATGTTTCTTGTTGGAAATCCATTGGCTCTCCTCCCTTAATTGAATCACACAAAACGCTCAAAGCCTTCAATGGATCTGGCTTTAAACCCTTCGGTGTACTCCCCCCGTTTCCTATTACGTTAGAAGTCAAATGGGTCAATGTTGAAGTTGAGGTCTTTGATGCACCTCTTGATTACAACCTCTTACTTGGTCGTAGCTGGATTGATTCCATGTGTGTAGTTGTATCTACTCTTTTCTGTGTAGTACATTTTCCACACCAGGGAAAAGTTGTTACAGTAGACCAACTGGCCTTTTTTAACTCTAATGATCATACTAGCAATGTACCCTTCATTTCAAAGACACCCTCTCGGTACGAGAATGTCAGTGTGGGTCTACTAAAAGATTCGACTTTGATGGGTACGTTCCCGATCCCACCACCTGATGTTCCACCTCCTTTGGTTTCCTCTATCAACATGATTTCCACCTCCGTTCATGAAACCCCCGCATCTTCTGACCCATGGATAGTACCCGCACCTGGTGATTATCTTTGCTATGGTGATAAGATGCCTTTAAGTCTGGTTGAATCCGCTTATCAAGTCATTCAATCGGAAAGCCCTTCCACTACCTCTCTTGGTGATTCATCTCTTGATCCATTCCACATTAATTTTCCTAAGGATGAGATGATCATGTCGGTTATGTCCATGGAAGACACCCCATGGGATGATGGGCATCATCGTTCCATCCTCTTCCTAAAGCAGCACACCTTAGAGAGTTACCAATGGATCTCGACTTCGTCTATCGTTGTTGTCGTCTCTTTTGTTCCCGAGTCTACACATGATGTGTTATATGAAGGGAACTTGAGTAACATTTCACCCACCATCTTCCTCGACATATCCATTAAACTTGGAGTTTTCGAAAATGTTCACATCGTAGCTTCATGTTCCACCGATGAGTTTGTCACATATAAGTCCCTTTTTCAGGAGTTTCATGACATCTTCGCATGGAGCTATGAAGATATATCGAGTATTGACCCCGATATTTTTGTACACAAAACTAAGACGTACCCGGGTGCTAAACCCGTCTGGCAGAGACTTCGCCTTATCCACCCTCGTAAAGCAGCCGCTATCAAGCTTGAGGTTGAAAAACTTCTTAAAGCTGGATTTATTTATCCCATGGCTTTAACTGATTGGGTATCCAATCTAGTTTCAGTTAACAAGAAATAAGGTACGATCTGTATCTGCATTGATTATAGGGATATAAACAAAATCTTGTCCTAAGGACAACTTTCCCACCCCCTTTGTTGACCAGATCATCAACGATTGCGCCAGAAGTGAAATCTTCTCTTTAATGGACAGTTTCTATGGATATAATCAAATCAACATCTTACCTGCGGATCAACACAAAACTGCTTTCATTTGTCCTTGGGGCACCTTTGACTACCGGAAACTACCCTTTGGTTTAAACAAAGTCGGTGCGACTTTTCAACGTGTCGTGTCTTATGCTTTTCATGATATCAAGCACATTGTACATCCATATCTATATGACCTACTGGCACATTCCATGCATCATAGTGACCATCCGACACACCTCTAAGCCATTTTCCTTTGTTGTATGTTCTATCGTATACACTTAAACCCACACATCTGTGTATTCTGTGTGGAGTCTGGCTGACTTCTGGGCTTTATTGTTTCATGGCAGGGGATCAGGGTAGATCCTTTGAAGGTCAAGGTGATCCTCAATATCCCTCCTCCTTCCTCACTCCGCCAGCTCAAAGTTTGCAAGGGAAGGCAAACATTTTATGTTGTTTCATCCCAAACTATGTTGAGTTAACCCTCAGATTTACTCGATTGATAAAAAAAGGTTCTGATTTCGTATGGGATACCACTGCCAACAAAGATTTTGAAGCTTTGAAACTGACTTTAACCCGTACCCCACTACTTTTCCCACCCGGTTATAGTCGAGATTATTTCCTTTATCTCGCTGCTTTGGACTCTACCATTGCCATGGTTCTAGTCCAAGAAGACGATTTATATGATGAACATGTCATTTATTATTTGAGTCGGAGTCTCACAACTACCAAAGCCAAATACTTACATGTTGAAAAACTGGCCTTGGCAACTGTTCAATCTGTCCAACGTTTCTGTCACTATATCCTATTACGTAGGACCACTGTAATTTCTGATTGCAACCCTATGAAGCACATTCTTACACACCAATTTCTAGGGGGAAACTACTCCAAATGAATAGTGATTCTCCAGGAGTTTGACTTAGAGTTCAAACGTGCTAAGTCTAAGAAATCATTGGTGTTTTTAGAACTTATATGTGACCTTCCCTGCACTAAGACAAAAAACGTAGCAGAGGATTCTTTACTTGGCGAATCCCTCTTTCTGATCAAGTCTGATGGCCTTTGGTATGAAGATATCATTATTTATCTCCAAAATCAGACTTTCCATCCCAATTTGTCTAGCGCTGACCATCGTCGTATCCATTACCAAGCCCATCAGTATATTATCCTCGGCAACACTCTTTATCGCCATGGGGTTGACTCTGTTTTTCGACGATCTCTCACCTATGATGAGGCTAAGAAAGATTTGAATGACTTCCATTATGGATCATGTGGTGGTCACATTTCTGGGTATGCTACTGCCCAAAAGATCTTATGAGCAGGGTATTTTTTTCCTTCTTTATTCAAAGACTGTGTTATTGCCATCCAAAAATTCCATGCTTGTCAAACATACAACAACAAGATATGATCTCACCACACTCCTTTACACCCTGTAGTTTCTGTTGGACCTTTCTCAAAATGGGGCATTGATTTCATGACATGTAACCCTCACTCGGTCGGGGGGCATGGATACATCATCATAGCCGTGTATTATTTCACAAAATGGGTCGAGGTGATGCCTACATTCGATAATACCGGAAAAACTACAACCATATTCATATTCAATCATATCATCACATGATTCATAATCCCACAAGCTATTGTCACCGATCACAGTAGCCATTTTCAAAATTTCATGATGTATGAGCTTATGGAAAAGTTGGGTCTTCGACATGAAAACTAAACCCCCTATTATCCACAGTCCAATGGCTAAGTTGAAGCAATAAACAAGGTTCTTATCACCATGCTTCGATGGATAATAGGAATTCACAAGACAAGTTGGCACACGATGTTGTTTTCAACATTGTGGGTCTATCGGACATCCGTGAAGTCTGCCATGGGATTTACACCCTTTCAGCTATTGTATGGTATCGAAGTTGTTCTGTCAATTGAATGTGAGATATTGTCATTGAATCTAGACGTTGAACTTCTCCCAAACACCTCTACCAAAGAAGAATGTCTATTGTATCTGATGTGATTAGATGAAACCCATCGTGATGCCACCCTTGTAATTGAAACCCAGAGGAAACACATGAAATCTCATTACGAAAAGCATGTTAAACCACATGTTTTATCCAAAGGTGATCTAGTTATTATCTATGAACAAGATCATGATTTACTAGGGTCCGAAAAATTTGAGGCTATGTGGCGTGACCCTTATGTCGTCAAACGAGTGTTGGATAAAGGAGCCTATGAGTTAGTCAATTATGATGGTATTCCTTTGAGTGAACCCAAAAATGGGCTTTACTTGAAGAAGTACTATGCCTAGGTTATCTTTGCATGAGTGCTTGTATTTTTACTATATCATACTTTTGTGTGCTACTCTTGTGTTTTTTTCATTATTTGGTTTCAACCCCTAGCGGCTTACCTTGCATTGTGCTTGATTTCCAGATGTTGGTGTCTCTTCTACCCCACATTGGCTTCACCGATGGCACTAGTCGTAGTACTCAAAACTTAGCATCCTCTGCTTGGGAAATCTATGCACCTACAAATGAGTTAATCAGTCTACACGGTGTTTGCCTCATTCGTGCAACTAACAACATCGCAGAATATAGCACAGACATTGAATTGTTGACCGATGTTATTTCACTTGGAATCTGTCACCTGGTTGTACGGTTTGATTCATAGCTAGTAGTACTACATCTAAGTAATGTCTATTTTATCCGAAGTCCTACATTGTTACGGGTATATTTGTGAATTTGCCTCTTGGAACGTTATTTTGATTATATTGAGTATCGACACATTCCTAACTGATGCATTAGCTAATTATGTGTTAGACAGACATTCGAGACATTTATAAATTCAATCACGCATGACATGTTGGATATAAAGCAAATTAAGTCGGTAGAAGCCTCATGTATATATATAACGATAAAATGTTTTACAAAAAGATGTTTTTCGTCCAAAAGACCAAAATATCAAAATATGAAGCCCACATATTCTACAAAATAGCATCATGGATGTTGCTCATGGTAGCATAGTACTTCCTGTGCTACTGTGCGAAGTGATCGGCTGAGTGAACTAGACACGCCTACGGTGTGGCGTTGATAACACCTCGGAATCTCATTGATCGAGATATCTGGGATGTCTACTATCAAACCCTCTAGATTCTGCTCAACTGCTTCATAATCGTCAGCGTCCCATCCTGCTACTACCGTTGCTTCCCCTCGCCTTTGAATGGGGTAAGTTCCCGGAGGCCGGTGTGGCCCTACATCTGCATGGTCAAAACTTTTTATTAGTTTTTGGATAGAGATCATATATATATATAAACATCTTATATTCTAAAATTCACAAAAACACCATAAAAACAAAATGTTTTTCTTACTTAGGCCCCCCCACTAAAAACCCTCAAGTAGAACCAAATCGGGGTCATTGAGAAAGTCTAGGCCAACATAGGCATAATCATCTATCATCAATATCTATGGCCTCAACCAGTCAAAGAATGCATCATTGTATTTAATAATGGGGCCCACTCCATGCCGAGCCATGAGATCACACCATCGCTTCATCCGCAGATCTCGTAGCGCTGGTATACCCCACTCTACCTGTAGGCGTAAATGAGGGACTCTTTCTAGAAAGAAAGACACCAAAATGGATCCATACCCAAATTTCTTCAGGTCCCCATTCTTGTTTTTGGTCAATTGTGTCTTCATACTACGAAGAAGACCATTGCACCAGTTGAACACACGAGGTTCTGTTCATCCCACGACATACTAAAAATAACTTTGGAGGGAAATGTGCAGAGATGCACTTCCCGCCATGCACGCAATAGTAAAAACGATGGTCCAGAGAGTTAAATCATGAACACCTCTAATGGCTAATTTACCTTTGCGTCTCTTGGCCTCAGGTTCATAGTACCGATGGATGTATTCGCTCATCGGTAGGCCACCACCTCGACCCCCTGTTAGGGTCACATGTGCTCCACGATGGGATAAACCCATCAAGAAGTAAATGTATTCGATGTCCAAAGAAAGAATGTGGACACCTACATGAAACACCTACTGGTCTATGTCCCACATGTGGACCAGGTATTCTAGTAACCACAATTGGGCTCTCATGCCCTAAATTTTAAAAAATTTTAACAATCCGCACTATCGAAGGGAATTAACGGTGCCTGGATAATTTAAGGCCATGAAGTCATCATCCTCGTGTTCTCGTTCTCTCCATTCCAACATTTTGGCAATCAAATACCTGCATGGAGACGAGGAAAGGAAGTTAGAATCTTCAATCGTTGATTTTGAAATTCATTTTTGGGAAAACACATGCATAATTTTTGGGGTTTTCGGCCACCACAAACGAGTTTATAGTACAGTGTGGGGTTTCCGTAGGTGAGCCATAGGGCACCTACGGAAATCATTGATTTCCACAGGTCTCGATACTAGTCACCTGCGGAAGCCCCAGTGCAAACCTACCGGCCCAAAAACTCATCCAAAAACTACCTTCAAACCAAAATAAATGAATTTCAATCCATTGACAAAGAAGAGGATGACGATCTTACCGTGTTGATGGAGACCATTTGCTGAATGATCGCATGTGCTTCTCGCAATCGACAACCAAAATATGAGGTAAAAATAGGGTTTCTAGATAAGTTTTGAATGAAATGCAAATGAAATAGCAATAAGAGGTCTTACCCCTTTTTATTTCATTTTTTTCTTTTTCTTATAATATTCTATATTATTTTAATGCATTTTATCATAACCTAATGGTCTAATGGTCATGTGAGTCTATTGTTTCTCGCAAATGTGAAGACTAAGGCCCTGAACAATGCCGTATGGATGGTTTTTCTTGATTTACTTTTATGTTTGTTACATATATCAGTACTTTTTAGGGTTTTTCTAAAAAACCTCGAGCCTAGTCTTTGTTCGTTCTCGTGCTCAAAAATCGATGAGAATGAAACCAAGTATACTTTTGTCATTTTTTCGTACATGTTATGGGAACACGAAAAGCGAAACCTAAGGTGTATCCTTTAAGCTCTTTTCACACTCCATAAAAATGAAAATATTGTCGAGCGACCTTGTTCTTTTCACGCTCGTAAAAGTATTTGAAGAAAACATTTGATGGGTGATAGTTTATCACTTTTTCGGTCTCGTTGGATTATTTTAAGAAAAAGGAACTGAGAGAGTTCTCTTTAATGTGTTTTTCAGACTCTATAAATATGAAAAACCCTCGAGTTTTCTATCTTTGGACTCGTTAAACAAACATCGAAAGACCCACATGGGACCAAACCACTCCTTCTTAGGGTTCGTTAAACATACTCCAAGGGACTCGTCCGAAGGATGAGCTTACATCAACAAGCATATGTTATCCTCCTCAAGCTTGCGTAAAAATAAAGAGGTACTCGCTAGAAATGGTGGGGGGGAATTTCAGAAAGAAATGTGTCTCTGTACCCATGTTAGTGGTAGTACTAGTCGCTCTTGAACATGACACCCCCCTTCATCATTTGAATCCAGGTTGGGAAATCCATTTGTCTCTCATCTGGCCCTTTGTAAGTCCATATCTTGGGTTTTTTTTTATTCAATGCTACTAAGACCATTGTCGTGTCATTCATATGTTCAAGAGAACTCCAAACCATCCCCCTATCGAGTCGGCCATTTGCAATTGTTAATTATTACCATGTCGGCCTTCCCTGTGTCATTTTCAAATCATTTTCATACTTTGATCTACCAAAAATATGTTACTTATTTCATGTCATTGATGGGGGATACATCAAGGCCCTCCTGTGATGATTCTTTTCCTGTTGACTTCAACTCATCATCCGGGAACAAGACTTAGAAATCGTTTAGTTCCTTAGAGCATGCATGCCTCAATGGCAGGTTTCTTCACTTTCGACAGTGGATTTACACCATTGGTCCCTGATCAAGAGATTTCATCAAGTTTTTGACTTCATCTCATTTATTCACATTCGTTGGATTATACTAAGGTACCTTGGGAGTCATTGACATCAATGGTGATTTCCCTCAGACTTGTTAACGGTTTTCATCAATGACTGGTAATCAAGTGGTTTCTACCATGTTTGAATTCATCACCTGTAATTGCATGGTTGGATTCGTACTTATGGATGACGGGGTTGAAGACCATGGATATCTTCATTTTGTTCCAAGTTTTGATGGAGTATTTATGATTTGTATTTGACACACAGATCCACTTTGTATGGCTCTTGGTTGTGTTTGAACTTAATCTTTCTAATACATAGATCCACAGTGTATTTATGGTGGCTATGTAGAATCTTGACGACATGGATCCATTGTGTATAATTGGTGGCCATGACTTAAATCACTTGTATTATGAGAATGGGAATGCCTACCTCAGAAATGGTATAATTTTATGCAAATGCTTGATTGTTTACAGGTTCCCGATTGGTGTGCTCCTTGTTCCCGACACACACATGCATTTTACAAAGAATTCCGACTGTCACGAGTTTCAGCCTCATTCTTTAGGGGCCATTCTGTTACACATTATTTTGGTCACTCTGATGATAACCCTACAGGCATGTGTTCAAGCTCTCAAAACAATCTTTTACATGAGAAAAATGACTAAGTTCTTCCCCTACAAGGCATATTTTTATAATGACGTCGTAGGCTGACAGTGGTACACAATGCAAAAATACTTGATTTTCCCAGGATGATCTATGCCTAGCTCGTGGGATTTCTACATGTTGCTATATACGCATGGTGCGGTGGCGTTTGAAGCTAAGGAAAGGAAGAAGTTTCACAAAATTTCTAGAAGGAGAATCTTCTAGAATGTGAGGTGGTGTCTGTATGGTTGTGGTCTTACTCGCTTCTCTTATTTGGTGGGATCATCCTCATCCTTGTAACCACTCCACCTTTTCCTATATAATGATGGGTTTCTCATGTAAAAGGTTAAGAAAGATTGAGCAAAGAATTGTTGAAAGAATAGGCTGAAGACTGTCTGAAGGATCCTGTTACAACTAATGCTTGTGGTCTCCAATTGTCCATCACGATTTTGTGGGCCATCTTCATACAAATTCGGAGAAAGTGTATGTGTGTGTTGAAACAAAGGACCACCGAAAGGGAACTTGCGACATCAAGGCAATTTGGTTGTATCTTCCACTTTTACTTAATATGATACAGTGACATGTTTCTTTCCCATAAAATCATTAGTGTTTTATTACATGACTCCTTGATCACATGTTTAGGTTTCCATTGAATCTACAATTGTTGCTTTCACTTTGGTTGGTTTGTTTCATTGAAAATATGATCTCACAAGAGAAMCAGAGCAATGCAGGGACAAGAGATATATAAGGAAGCAATATCTAAAGGTATTTCATCTATTCCTTCTTTGGTAGTAAATTCAATGGTAGCAACTTAGGGAAAGCATAATGTCTCATCTTGTTTTGTTCTAGATCCAGGTGGATCTAAGGAGATTAGTTTATGTCTGCATTCATCGATTTATATAATAAAAAAAGGTGACACATGTCACGTGGAAATGGGTGAATGTCACAACCAAATGACTGAGAATGAGTGCCATGTGTCATGACTGATGGCTGCCACATGCTCCGACACTTCGGGCTTCCAGCTCTCCAATCTTCAGGACTTCGGAAGTTTACGAATGTCAAGCGTGAAGATCTCCTGGAGAAAAATCACCGAAGTGGACGATATTCTTCCATGTGTCTCCACTGATGCATGGTCTAGATTTACTTCAGGACTTCATCACTTCAGGCTTCAGGAGTTTCATATGTTAGTGCTCTGAAATATCCCAGAGGAAAATCTCCAGAGTAAATGATGTGGTTGTGTGTCCTGATAGATGAACAACCCAGATTCACTTTTGATCTTTGACAGTTCAAGCCTCAGGTCTTCTGATGACTCTTGATAGTAAACTTTTCATAATTATGCACCCCCGAATGGATGACATCCCTTGATCGGATTCGCTTGATAGATATCCACCGTTGAAACTTTCCCCTATTAATTTTGGCAATCCTGGCCCAAATATGATCGTTCTGAGTGGTTGTGTTTATCCACGGGCGTTTCATGCGTATGCACAAAGACTTGGTGGACCTGTGGTGAGCTTAATCAATGGGAAAATATGATGACATGTAATTCGAACCCAATCCAACATATATTTATCCTCTGAGAAACAGAGACAGACATGCACAACGACTCAAAAACGAATAAGGACCAAGATACTTAGTAAAGGGAGAACCAATCAAAAAAAAAAGTTGACGAAAGCAGGGTCAAACAAGAGGAGAAGTAGGGGATGCAGACCTAGGTTATAACATCGACTCCAACTGGGGATAGCGCGTCCCTGTGAGGTGCTAGGAAATGTAGATCGGTGCCTTGAGATTAGATAACTTCTCTTAACTTTCATCACTTACCCTAGTTCTGTGTGTCAGACCTGTGTATCTGTTATAGTCCCTCAGCCATGCATTTTATTGAAATAAAAACCAAAACTACACCCCAGTTCCCTATTGGGCTATGGAGTCTTACTGAAACTTGAAAATGAAACTAAAACCCTAGTTCCTTTGTTGGGATATGGAGTCTCTTATTCAAAAAATCTACTGAAAACCAACATACTGAAAAACAATCCACGAACTAAAAATTAAATGCTCAAAATACGATCTTATTCTCCTACTACCTACTCTATTCAGCTAAAATTGTGACTATGTGAAGGTCACTGTTTAGAATAATCCAAAGAGGATATATCAAACGCGAAAAAAATTTGGCAGGCATCTGGTACTTACAGTTGCAAATGATGATCATGGTAAAACTTTCAACCTTTGGGAATTTGGAAAAATAAGAATCCATCGATCTCACTATCAGATCTTGAAACTCATGAAAAGCCTCCAACTGGTTGAGAGGAAAAATGTGTTGCTGTGTGAGATCTGCATTATAAACAAGACTGAGTTGCTCATATCCTTGTTGAAACATATCATGAAAGTCATGTGATTCACAACCATAAAGGGCAGCAAAACACCCTTGATATTTCTCATCTTGTTGTTTGAAATGAATGGGTATGTCTCGTGCATTGTTGTCTTGTCCCTATTCCAGCTCCAGAATGTCATGTTCAGACATATAGATTTCATTTTTCTCAACAATTTCATAAGGAAGTGGAAAAACATGCTCATGACCTTCAACATCACTTTCCTCACATTTAATCAAATCTTTATGAGAACATAGAACAACAGATGTATCATAACAATGACTATCTGAGTCACCTAGAATAATGCAAGATGTATCCAAAGCCTTGTTATCATTAATTCCATCATTAATGCAATTCCCAACGTCATCCTTTTGAATAAAAGGATCAGAAGAAGACTCATATGTAACTGAATCTTCCTCCACTTCCTCAATGGAAAAGTCCCCTTAACTTTCACTACTAGAAGAACTAATAAGTGAATGTCGAATACGAGATTCAAATTCTTCACAGTGGTTCTCAAAAAGTAAATCAACTGGAAAAAACCTTTTACAATGCTTACTGAATGCAGAATGGAACTGCTCCAGGGAAAAGATGCTAGCAGTGGGAAAGAATCGATACCACTCACAAGCATATCCCTCTAATGAGCACATGAACATATTCATTAGTACATCCTCATGATGTATTCCCCATTGTTGCATGATTTCATGGAACTCAAGCAAATGCTCAGCAGGGTTTTCATCTCTATGTTCCCTAAATCTGGGCAAACAATCACCCCACTCATCTATAGTAGGAACAACATTTGGAAAACCAGGAACAACAAAGAAATTTAAAGGAGAAAACCTTCAAGCCAAGATGGCTTCCATATGAAACTATGACTTCTTAAAACCGTGGATTCGCCACTGGATTCTTTAACCATAGATTTCCTAGGTGAATGATAGGCAGTTTGAATGTGTCTGGTCTTTTTTCACCATCAAAGATCAGATATGATCGTTTTCGTTCTACCAGGTAAATATATTTCATTACTTTGTTCCCTGGCAATGGTGCCAGAAGATGTTGGTCTTAAGGTCTGCACCTGACTGCTAAAGGACAAAGCTAGGCCACCTATCAGTTTAGAATGAGTGTTTCTTTAATTTTTGTTGGTTGGTCAAAGGGTTATTCTATCAAGACAAAGGAAAGTTTGGGTTGGCAGAACGATATGGATGAGGGCCCTCATTGGCTGATGGCACACTAATGACAAACTAGTGAAATAATAGAAAACAAAGAGAAACAACAAACTACTCAATGAATAATCTGTTGCAAGAAGTTCAATACTTAAAATATCATTTCAAGACAATAAACATGTATCAAAACACAATAACTCCCACAGGTTGCAGAAAACAAATATTCACCAAAGCATTAGTTATCTGACAGGTTGCATATCAGTAAAAATAAGTCATACAATAGCTGAAAGGAAATGAAATGTATGTTGCACAAATCAAAAAATGTATTCAAGATAAGAATAAAAACACATGAAGAGTTGAATGAAACATTGTCATCAATAGTATGTTCACTAGGTAGAGATATTTAATCCATGCATAAACGGGTCCAACCAGTCTGTTGTATTGCTATTCTTTCCTCAAAATTATGACCCTTGCAATATCCTAAAAATGACTATTTAAAAGAGTTGCATAGGCTCCTATCCTTAGGGGACTGTTCGTTAAAAAATTATTAACTACACTAATATGCTTCATTTAATAGGCAAGAGTGGTTCTTATCTCACACAGAAGGCCACTCTTGCATCTAATCTAGGAAAATGTTGGACTTACTCAAAATAAAACTACTACTGTCTCTGAGACAAAACTAATGCATGTTGAAGGAACAGAATGGCTGAAAATGGGCCTCGGAGTGACAGAGAAGAGCTCTGTTGTCAAGCGATGGAATGTATGCGAGATGTTGGAGAATACTGGAGAAAACCGGATGTATGAATAAAATCCTAATGAAGTGTTCTGGAACTAATCTACATCGACATGTAACTGAGACTTAACTCTCCCTCTGTGTCTAAGATTTTGGAAGCTAAGATAATTCTGCATTGACCTCGTCAGCTTCCATGTGTACCTACTAGATAGCTTCGCTAGACTGGTTCACAGCCCATTGGTCATGAAGGGATATGTGGAGGCAAGCACCCTATTGGAAGATGGGATGAGTGGATGTGAGGGTAGATGACATGTGAAGACAAATGTCGAGATGTGAGAGGAAATGTGAATACGATAGAGGTGAGTGGAGGACAAGTGTCAGGTGGTGAGAGGAGAGAGAGTAGTGATTGGGATGAGCACATGATTGTGGAAGTCATTGAGGATGGTTTGGGTCCACACCGCCTTTGGTCCCACAATCCCCCACAAGCTTCCATGTACCCTTCCAACAATATTGTGGTTCAAATTGCGAGACCGCTCTAGAAAATTAACATCCGAGCAGTTTGTGTCCCCGCAATGAAGTATGGTCATTGATCTTCTTACGATCTTTGATCCAAGAGGTACTATCTGCTGCAAGGATCGACAGTTCTCATTGACCTAGGGTCAATGGTCTAGATTCACTTCGGACTCTCGGGCTTCGAGTGTTTTGAATGTGAAACATGAAACATCTCCAGGAGGAAAATCTCTGAAGTGAACGATTTGTCGCCACTCGTTCTGATTGATGAACATTCCAAATTCTCTTTAGAGATCATATCTTCGGGAGTTTCAAATGCTAAGCGTGGAGATATCCCTGAGAAAATCGTCGAAGTGGACGATCTACTGACTTCTATTAATCTGAAAGTCTCAAATCCAATATATAACCAGAGACAGTTCTAGCATCAAACATTACAAAATAGGGAGCTTTGCTCAACCAGTTGACGACCTTAACAAAATATTAAAACTAATTATTTATACTCAGAACAATTCACCACTACCAGGAGTGTGACCTGGCCACTACAATCAAATCTTTTCTTCAATGACTTCTTCAGTCAGACTAAACATGCATTTCTCTGTCAGACACGAGCTCAGATCGACATGGTTTTTGCAAGGAAATCTATCCATAGAGGTACCACGAGTTGACAATTCAGTCTCGATGGTCGGACCCTCCATGCCTTCCATATATGGAGTGAGCTGAGGTTTCAACCGCCAAACCTACCTTCTATTAACTACCTTTCCTCGGAGATTGAATGAGACTTAATGCTCATGAGCACGGCTGCGTTCTTCTCTTGGATAGGATGCCACATAAACATGAGATTGCAGGCCCGTCAAAAGCAGTTTGGATTCAGAATGCTTTTGGACCCGCAATCCATCACATTTCACCACGTAGCATTTTTGCCATACCAAGGTTTCCATTGCGGGACCGCTCAATAAAAATATCACCCGAGCATGTTGCATCCCCGCAATGGAATGTGGTCATAGGTATGGTCCTGATCTACGATCTAAGCGCACCCGCTATATTTAGCACCACTGTCAAGCTTAATCACCCACCAACTTTAGGATCTACCATAATTGTGCCTTGGGATGGGGCACTACTTTTGGTGTTGAACAATAACATCTCTGGGAGGATGATATGATGTGGAGGCCTGATGTCACCATGTTGATATGTTGTGGATGGAGAGGTTACATGTGTCACTTGAAAACGGGAAGAAATAATGTCTAAAATGCTTGAAATGAGTGCCATGTGTCAGCGCTAGACGAATGCGATGTGTCTGTGCCGACGGATACCACAAACTTGATGCTCTAGGGCTCAGGCGCTAGCTCTTTTTCCTTTGGCTCCTCTATGTGATTTTACCCAGAGATGGTGATCTGATTCCGCGTGTCTTCTTGAATCAAACAACTGAGAATTATTTTGGGTCTCTGGACTCCGAAAAAATCAAATCTTAAACTTCCTCTACCTTTAGTTTCTTTTACCCGAAGCTATGGATCTGAAGACACGTGGCCCTCTTGAGATTGACAACTGAGATCCCTTTGTGGCTCTAGGCTTTGGACTTCTCAATAGTCAAACTTTATTTGCCCCAAGAAATTTCCCTAGATCTTGGGATCTGACGACGCGTGGCTCCTAGATTTGGATGTTCGAGATCCACTTCCAGTCTCTGGGCTCTAGGAAAATCAAAACTTGAATCTTGCTTAACTTTTGTGCTTTTACCCGAAGCTACAGATATGACGACATGTGGCTATTTTTTATCAACGGCTCAGATTCACTTCGGGCCTTCGGCCACTTCGCAACTTCGGGAGCTTCGACACTTCGGGACTTCAGAACTTCGGGCCTTCAGCCTTCGAAACCTTTAACACTTCGGCACTTGGGTGATTTTCTCATTTCAAAAATATCGAAGCTCATTTCCCTGAACACTTGGATCAGATGCCACCTGTCCCCCTCAAGATCAACAGCTCATGCTCGCTCCAGGCCTCTGGACTTTGGACCTTTTTCTCTGGCACTATACTTCACGCGACTTTGAACTTCTGATTGCCTGTGAGCTGCTGATTTGAACTGCTCCTGGAATCTCCCCCACTGAAATATTAAATTTGCATGTTGTTTGTGCTTCAAGCCCGAAATGGATAGTTAAGAAAGTTGCGCTTTGTGCTCCAGGCCACGACCTGTGTGAACAAGGACCTGGACAATTTGGTTGTGGGCTAGGGAAATGAAGAGACCAGTAATTGCAAAAAAAGGAGATGAGTGTTCACCTTTGGGAAAAATAGAGGGGCTTGGGGCTGAGACTCCTTTCAGGTAAGACATCAAGGGGAATAAGGGCACTCAAACAAAGAGGAGCAAACAAAAAATGACTTTAACAGTCAAAGGGGAAAACTCAATATCTGGCTTGCGAAAAGGAGAGAAACAGGGAAAGGATACATACTTAGGTATTCACAACAACAAACACATACGACTCCAGACAACATTATGTGATAACATTTGGCTCCACAAGGGATGGCATGCTCCCTGGGAGCTGCCAAGAATGCACAACTCCAGTGCCTTAGTTGTTGGGATATAGAGTCTAACTCAAAACTTTCACTGAAGAAAAAGGGGAGATATGTACACCACTCTACTAAAAATGAAAACAAACACATGGGCTCCAGAAGGAGATTATTTATGTACACTCCTAGACTAACTGATTTTTACAAAGTGCCAAGTGAAAGTGGACTTCCACCAGATCCAGTCAAGTAACCTCCTAACTAAAAACTTATTTACTTTGTCACTAATCAATAAAAGATAATGAAACTGTGACAACAAATCGATTACATTTTTCAGTCCTCCTCCTAGTCCTGAAGGAAATATAAAGTTTGAAGGATTCAATACCTGGAAAAAATTCCACTCCATGTACTTCCCTACGGGGTCATAAAATATTTGAAAAAACCTATTGGGTTAGTAACAAAAAAAATGCTCTGTCTTACGGCTACTCACCTATGGTTGAATGTCTGTGGCAAGAACAGGTGAGTGAAAGGCTCATGCAGGTTTCTTATCCACTTTTTCTTTGTCTTCTCCGATAACATCTGCTAGATGAGTGCAAGGGATATCTTCGTGTATATCAGTGACTGGATGCTTCTCTTTAACATCCTGTTGAATTTCATCTGTGGAGCCAGGATGGTTTATTTGCACATTAGAATCCAATTCATAGTCGTCATACACAGGTTGATTGCTTCCCAAGTCAACAAAATGTGATATAGGGATCTACTCTTCTTCATTTGAATACTCATCAAAGATAAGTAAGCACAAAACTCTTTTATTTTGCACAGGAAAATGAGAAACCTCTAGATTCTTATCTTCAATCCCAGGTGAAAATACATCATGGGGAACCTATTGAAGGAAAAGAGAAGAATACTCCTCCACAACCATCTCTTCTTTTAAATCTGAGACAACAAGTGTACTAGGGGCAGAATATAATGCATCTATGGCTATGCAATCATCAGCGCTATCATCAATCATATCTGGAAGGCCTTGTTCTTGGGAAATAGAAAGAGAAAAGATTTCATCCACAACTGCAAAATACTTGCTTTTGTCCTTACTTTCTCTTTTAATCATATCTTCACAAGACTCATCACACGAGAAAGACTCTATCATCTATTGGATGTAGAATGAAAGCTTCTTACAACAGTTAACCAAAATAAGATGAGACAGGTAACTCTTCTCATAATATGCATTGAAATCATCATGAAAATCCTTCAAATAATGGATACTAGCAGCAGGGAGAGATTTACACCATTCACAAGCATCTCCCTCCAAAGAAAATTTGAACATCTTGATCAAGACATCCTCGTGAACAAATTCATGCTCAAGCATGAATCTATGAAAACTGAATAAGTGCTTACCGAGATCGTCATGCTCGCTAACTCTGAATATCGGAATATAATCATCCCACTCATTTCTATCAGGCATTGGATGTGGATAACCAACTATGGCTGAGAAATTGAAAGGGGAAAATCTCAGAGCCAAGATAGTCGAGAGATATGGCTCCCCCATTTCTCCTTCATGGTTCTCCCCAAGGTCAGATTCGCAATCACTAAAAATAGGAACCATGGAGAAACTCTGCTCTTCGTCATCTTCGATGGGATATCCATCAACAATCGTTTGTTCTTGGTCAGTATCCGACATCACTTATTCATCATAAGCAGGTCTGCCAAGAACATCTATTTCCAGGACCGGAATATCCTCTATATTTTCTTCGTAAGAGCGGTGAGAAAAATCTTCCTTCAATTCCTCTATTCTTGTATAAAGTGATTGTATCAGCTCCATCAATTCCTTCGGGGGATGTCCCTCATCCTCACATCTTTCGTAAGAACGAACTATGTCCCGAACACCATCTCTATACTCCTCACAACAGTTATGACAGATTAACTCAGAGGAATAATACCTTTCACAGTGAGCATTGTAAGATGCATGAAACAGTTCCAGGGAGGATATGCTAGCAGGGGGCACAGAGTGATACCACTCATGAGCATCTTCTGCTAATGAGTACATGAACATCTTCAATAATACATCATCATGATGTATCTCCCACTGATGCATGAGTTCATGAAATTCATGGAGATGCTTGGTAGGGTTGTCATCTTTATGTTCTCTAAATATGGGCAAAAAATCACCCCACTCATCAATAGTAGGAACAACATTTGGAAAACCAGGAACAACAAAGAAATTGAAAGGAGAAAACCTTCGAGCCAAAATGTCTTCCATCTGAAAATATGACTTCTTAAAACTGTGGAGTCACCACTGGATTCTTTAAACATGGAGTCACCAGGTGAATGATATGCAGTCTGAAAGTGTCTGGTCTTTTTTCACCATCAAAGACCAGATCCAATCGTTGTCGTTCTCCCAGGGAACTTTTCAATATGGGATAATGGCTAAAAGCCTTCTTGAGAAAGCTTTCCTTTACTGATAATATTATCTAGGTCAGCTTCAGGTGTATCCAGAGGCAGTTGTGGAGTATACCTCATGTGTCTGCCTTTCGGAGCCATGACTGAAACAGTGGAGTCGCCAAGTGCAAGATGCAATCTTCAAGTCACTAATATATGATGCACCTTAGAATCAGAATTTCTTTGTCATTCTTAAAGTCACCCTCAGATTGTAGGAGGATGAGCCCAGTACCCATCAGATTTTTTGGTGGATGTTGGTTTTATATGAGTGGAGGTCAATGGACAAAACTCAATATATGAATGATTTTCAACACAGAACTGGACAAGAAATGCATGAGGGATGCAACTAAATTCAGTCAGTGAATTGAGTTTAAGTGTGAGAAAAGGGAAGACTTAGTAAAAAAGGTTGACAAGACTGTTATGGGCATCAATCCTTTAGGAAACTTGGAGAAGAAAAACTCAAACTCAAGATCACTCTTAAGATCAAGCTTCAGACACTGAAATATGTCCAAACAACACAGTCACAACAGCACAATGATCAAACCTACATCACCATGCATCCATAAAAACTTGACTGGATCCTCCATGCCCAAGCCATTCAGTGTAAGAGGGGAAAAGATCACTAGGAAGTTGACTAAAACTAGTCATGATACCCCTGCAATCAAACCTACATTACAACAGCATAATAACCCTCGATTGGATCCTCCATGCCCGAGTGTTTCAGCACATTTTTTTACAAAGAGATGAAAAGAGGTTGACTTCTATTAATTTGAAATTCTCAAATCCAATACATAACCAGAGAATAGTTTTGGCATCAAACATTACAAAATAGGGAGCTCTGCTCATCTAGTTGACAAACAAAATATTAAAACTAATTATTTATACTTATAACAATTCGCCACTACCAGGAGTGTGACCTATCTACTACAATCAAAGATTTGTGTCGACGAATTCTTCTACCAGACTGAACATGCATCCCTCTGTCAAACGCGAGCTCAGATCGACATGGTTTTTGCAAAGAAATATGTCCACAGGGGTACCACGAGCTGGCGGTTCAGTCCTCACGGTCGGACCCTCCATGCCTTCCATTTATGGAGTGAGCTAAGGTTTCAACCACCAAACCTACCTTCCATTAACTATCTTTCCTCGGACATTGAATGAGACTTAATGCTCAGGGGTGTGACCACGTGCTACTCTCGAATAGGATGCCACAGAAACACGAGATTGTGGGGCCATCAAAAGAGGTTTGGATTCAGACCGCTTTTGGGCCCGCAATCCATCACATTTCACCATGTAGCATTTTCTCCATACCATGGTTTCCATTGCAATACCGCTCAAGAAAAATATCTCCCGAGCATGTTGCATCCCCACAATGGACTATGGCCATAGGTCTGGTCCTGACCTAAGATATGAGCACCATTGTCAAGCTTAATCACCCACCAACTTTAGGATCTTCCAAAAGTGTGTCTTGGGATGGGGCGCTACTTTTGGCACTGAACAATAGTATCTCTCGAAGGATGATCTAATGTGGAGGCCTGATGTCACCATGTTGATATTCCGTGGATGGAGAGGTGATATGTTTCACTCGAAAATGGGTAGAAAGCATGTCTAAAATGCTTGAAATGAGTGCCATGTGTCAATGCTAGACGGATTCCACGTGTCTATGTCAACTTCTACCATGAACTTGGTGCTCCAGGGCTCGAGTACTAACTCTTTTTCCTTTGGCTCCTCTATGTGATTTTACCCGGAGCTAGCGATCTCATGTCATGTGTCTTATTGAATCAAACAACCGAGAATTATTTCGAGTCTCCAAACTCCGGGAAAGTGAAATCTCAAACTTCCTCTACCTTCAACTACTTTCACCCAGAGCTATGGATCTGTAGATGCTTGGCCCTCCTGAGATCGACAACTGAGATCCCTTCATGGCTCGAAGCTTCAAACCTCTCAATTGTCAAACTTTATTTTCCCCTTGCAAATTCATCGGAGCTTGGGATCTGACAACACGTGGCTCCTGGATTTGGATGGCCGAGATCCACTTTGGGTCTCCGAGATCCGAGAAAATCAAAACTCAAATATTTCTTACCTTCTATGATTTTACCCAGAGCTATGGACCGGACGACATGTGGCTATTGTTGATCAACGACTCAGATTCACTTCGGGGCTTCGGCCAATTCGAGACTCTGGACGCTTTCGCACTTCGGCACTTCGGGACTTCTGTGCTTTGGGCCTTTGGAACCTTTAACACTTCGTCACTTAGGCGCTTTTCTCATTTCAAAAATCTCGAAGCTCATTTCCCCAAACACTTGGATCGGATGCCACCTGCCCCCTCAAGATCAATGACTCATGCTCGCTCCAGGCCTCCAGACTTTGGACCTTCTTATTTAGTGCTATACTTCGTGTGGTTTTGAACTTTTGAATGCCCATGAGCCGTTGATTTGAACTGCTACTGGAATATCCCCTGCTGAAAGATTAAAATTTCTTGTTGTTTGCGCTTCAAGCCCAAAATGGACAGTTAAGAAATTTGTGCTTTTTGCTCCAGGGCATGGCTTGTGTGAACAAGGACCTGGAAAATTTGGTTATGTAATGGGGAAACAGAGAGGCCAATGACTGCAAAAAAAGGAGATGAGTGTTCGCCTTTGGGGAAAACAGAGGGGCTTGGGGCCGAGACTCCTTTCCGGTAAGACATCAAGGTGAATCAAGGCACTCGAACAAAAAGGAGCAAACAAAAAATGACTTTAACAATCGAAGGGGGAAATTCAAGATCTGACCTGCGAAAAGGAGAGAGACAGGGAAATGATACAGACTTAGGTATTCACAGCAACAAACACATACGACTCCAAACAACATTATGTGATAACACATTGTGATAGTGCAAAGGATATTAGGGATAAATTCTAAAATATTTATAAAGGAGATGCCAAGGTAAAGGGAACTAAGCTTCAAATTTTTTAAGTTAATTTTGAATAGTTAAAGATGAAGGAAGATGAAGACATTGCAGCCTACCTTATGCAAGTTGACGAAGTAGTCAACACTATCAAAGGATTGGGAGTAGAAGTTGATGACTCAGTGGTTGTCTAAAATTTATTGAGGTCTCTTCCTATGAGATTTGATTCTAAAATATTAGACCTGGAAGAAAGATAAGATCTCAGTACATTGAGCATGGATGAGCTACATGGAATATTTACAGCCTATGAAATGAGAATAGAATAGGAGATCTCAGACACAAAGGAAGCATATTTCAAGGCATCCAAGAAGAAAAAGAAGAAACACAAGAAAAAATCAAAACGAAGTTGCAACTGTAGTGATGATTCAGACAAAGATGAAGATATGGATAACTTTGTAAGAAAATTAAAGAAAGGAACCAATAAGTATAAAGGTATACTTCCATTGAAATATTTTAATTGTGGTGGTATTGGTCATTTTACTTATAAATTTCCTCGCATGAATAAAGATAGTGATGAAGAAGAATATTCAAAAGGGGAAAAGAAATATACAAAAGGAAACAAGAGAAGACACAAATTCTTCAAAAAACAAATCTACTCGAAGGAGGATAGTTCATCATCGGACGAGGAGGATAATGATAGTGACAATAATTCAGAAAGAGTACTCTTCATGGAAGTTGAATATAATTCTGAAGAAGAAGGTGAGGTCGATCTCAGAGTAGAGCTAATTAGTGCATTAGAAGAACTCATGAAGGAAAGAAAGAAAAACAAGTCACTCAAGGTAGAGTTAAAAATGAAAGAGGGATCTCAGAATTCCAACTCTGAAGAACTAGAGAAGATGATCATGAGTCTAAAAATTCAAATAGAAGAAGACATAAGAATTGAGGAAATTCTTAGAAGTCAGTTAGAATAAAAGGAGAAAATGATTGGAAGCTTAGAAGCAAAAGTAGTCTCTTTAAGGAAAGATCTTCGGAAGAAAGATATGCAGCAGAAGAGTACCAGAATATTGGATCAAATCATCAACAGTCAAATATTATCAAATGGTAGGTCAAGACTAGGATACAATATAGAATGAGAAAGGGTAGAGCTCCAAGACAATAGAACAAGAAGAATAAAAAAGAATCTATGCAGAGATTGTCAAAGATTCAGTCAAGAAGGAAGAATGCAAGCCCCCAAAGAAAAACATTCCATAAATAAAAAAGACTCAAGAAGACAAATTCAGAAGGAGTGCATCACCAAGAAGATCATTTATTCCCAAGTATTAAAGATTATTCTATGGTCATTGTTTTAATTGTGCTAATTTTGGACATAAAGTTGTAAACTACAGAGCCTATGCCAAGAATAGAAGCAACAATGTAGGGTACTTAAATAATATTTATTCAAGAATATTTTATGAAGCATACAAAAGGAACCAAAACGGTTTTGGTTAATTGAGCAATAAAGTAGAATGATACAAATGAAAAAAAATTGGTCACATAGAAAAGAATTGTAGATTTATTATTCCACCCAGGGAATCAAAGAAGAACATTAGTAGTTAGATATCAAAACCACAAGAGATATGGAAAAGAAAGAAGAATCAATGCTCGTTTTCTCTACAATCCCAACACAAGAAAAGTGATTAGTATGTCAACATTGGTTGTTCAAATCATATGACAGGTGAAAGGAACAGGTTCCTAACTCTGAAGAAAGTATGAGTGCACAATGTCCAAAACTCCTTTGGATTTTTTTATCACTGCTTGGAAACAAACTCTTCTTGATTATCAGTATGTTCCATTTCTCAACCTGGAGGCTATCTAATATTTTTCCTTCTGCAACTGTCATTATAGCTCCCTCTCAGAGTTGTCACTGGTGACCTGCTTCCATGGTAACCTTCATGGAACACGTACATCTCCATGGTAACTTCCATGGAATTTGTAAGATAACCTGCCCGAGAAAAGAACAACAAGAGCAAAAGTATTTCCAATATAATAGAATTTTCATAAGAACATATCTATGGCAACAAGAATGAAGGAAAATTTTATGGTAATCATCATAGATTTACCAAGGTGACATGCCTGGAAGAAAAACAAGAATTATCTCCTAGAGGAGATGTTAGTTCTCTTGCAAAAAAGTACAATAAGCATTTATATCAATAGTACTCACATACTACCAAGTATTTATTGTACCTAGCAATAATAGAATCTTTCAAAGACTATTGACATGGCTATAGTGTTTACTTGTAATGTAGCAATTATCAAACTTGATATGTGCAAGTTGAAAAGTTATTAACTTAATCAATAAAACCTGGAACCTGGAGTCTTATCTCCAAGAATGAGTGTTGTTTATTTTCTTCCAAGTCTCCTTCATTAAAGATGACAAGTATTCTCTACAACTTGTCCCTTGTACTAAGACAATATGCTTTCTTGAAATAAATCTGAGTTAGAGAATATAATGCAAATAAACTCTAAAATATCAACATTATTCAATCTAGTAATTTGACTAAAGTCAGCTCGTAACTTTAACTTTGACCAGAGGTTAGTATGATCATAACTTCAATAGATCAAAATACAACTAGATATTCATAAGATCACAATAATTCCATAACAGCTAGAGGCATATCAAAACAATCAAACCTGGAGAGCATTGTTCCTCTGAATGTGTTGGATCTGAGATCCCTCTAGATCTACAATTGTTGCTTGGACAAAATATCCATTCTCTGCAAACACCCTCAAGATAGCGATACACTTTAAGCATATACAAGTACATACCTCTGGCAGGAACGAAAAACAACGAAAAGCAGTGGCACCGTCCAGCAGCATCGGCAAGCAACAACGAACCCTAAAACTTCAAAGTTTTCAAACTTTCAATGTGAAGGTAGTTGGAGATGCACTAGGGTAGGGCACACATGTTTGTAAAGGAATTAATCCAAACATCCTAGAAAAGGTGCTCAACGAGCTTGAAAAAATAAATTGTGCAGTGGCATGGTACTGCAACAACCTGTAGTGGTGAGGTAAATCTCACGATCTTCCTTCCAGCTATTAGATTGTCTGAAGGAAACCAACTCTGATTCCATGTTTAAATTTTTTGAAAACTAGTTAGGGTTATATTTACCATAGCAATTTAACTACTCTTAGGTGCTCATTTTTCCATAGACTATGATACATTATCGTCACCTAACCATAGTCACCTACATGTGCCACCCCCAAGCACAACACACAGAGATCTATCTTGGGAAACCCTCTTGGGGAAGAAAACCCAACAGAACTTCTTTAGTATAGATTCATCAACCAAGTACAGTGTTAGTACAAATCTCTCTCAGAGATAAATATCCAAATAATCCTTCTACTCAAAGGGAAACCCCGCTACTAGACTTGTACCTTGTCACCAAAAGATACACCAAGTATTATACCAAGAGATACACCAAGGCACAATCCAAACCCTAGTTCATTACCCTACCAAGGTAGTGCATGAGAGAGAGACAAACCAAGACCAAGAGATGTGCCTTATCCTTCCTCCTGCAGCTCTCCACCAAACTTGCACTATAGCTAAAAGAGTTGTGATCCAAATGAGTAAGGAATCACCTTATTTATACTTATTATGCCAGTGAACTTTTCCCATAGGGCCGACCTGTCTTTTCTAGCAAATATAATTTACTTTGACTTTTTCTGGCAGGGTCGACTTCTCATATTGCAAGTACATAATATAATAATAATTATTTTCCTGAGCTGGCATTACAAATATACTTTAGCATTATTCTTTTAGGTTTTTGACTTGATCAAATACAATAAGAATATCTTTTGCAACTACATAATACTTCAATAATAAGTACAAACATATACTTTGTAAGGTGGACAGTATGTGGACAGTCAAATAAGGACGGAAAAATAAGTACAAATCAGTATGTGGACAGTCAAGAAAGAAGGTGAAGTGTTATATTTTGTAATTATTTCTTGACCCCTCTCCATTTAAACTTATTTTTAACATTTTGTAAGGTATTATTTTTGAAATCACAAGTTGTCTTTGTATGTTTATAAATAGGTCAAAATTAGGAAAAAAAATTATACTCTTATACATCCAAGCTTGGTTGTGGACTATTCCCACATCTCCCAACTCTCTTGGTCCTTGTGGGTTTAAAATTTGCATCATGTAGACTATTCTCTTTCCTCTTGATTTATTGCTCAGCTATGTTTTGCCAACTATCATCTAATTTGAAGCATAAATTCTTTAAGAATTTGTAGTATATTCTTGAATGCTTACTAGCTTTGGTTATTCACTTTCATTTAGTAGTAGACTTTTATCTCTTATGTTGTGTGACTAACTAATCTCATTTCATGTTGTTTGTTCTATGATGAAGAAGTGTTCCCAATAGTGAACCCCTTTTGGCCTCATGAGTAAAATGGGTGGGGTTTAGCTCATGTTCATTTATGATGGCATGGGTGGATTTTTCCCTTTGCTATATGTTGTATTACCAATTTTTAGTTATCACTTGTGGCCAATATTACTTAGATGTATTTCATACTACACTTTTGCATTTCATATTTTCATACCCCCAGATTGCGAGAGCTAGGCCTTAACTAGAGGGTTCATCACTTCAATAGAGAAAGGTCTAATTGGGCCCCTTTGCAAAGTAAACCAATAAGGGTGATAGAATAATATTTTCCCTCGTCCACATTTTGTCACTACAAGGATGGTGGATGGCACATTGCCCTGTGTAGAGCTATCTTTTTGTTTTACATTCAATACACATGACTCTAACCCAAATCCTTGCATGGGATGCCAACACTGCATTGGGCATACATGGACCTTTGCATGACCTTTCAGTAACATCAATATATTTCTTAACGAAGCTTAATGGTGAAGGAAATATGACTACTTTTGATCATATTAGAAAATACTAAATAAAATTGCATTTACATAATAGTGTGCATGAATATGTCATTTTTTGGTTGTTTTCATTTTCGAAGGAAAGATCTGGGATTGGTAGAGAGTTCTACCATTTTTCACGATTTGAAATTTGGTTTATTTTAAAGAATTTTTTACAAATTTGTATAGTGATTATTATCATGTAGCTAAAATGTTGCAAGAATTTTGTGCCATGCATGTTGGAAATGATGAATCCATTCAAGACTTCAACATGAGATTCTGACAAATGTGTTATTGATTTCATGAAAAAAATCATCCTCCTCCTCAAATAGCTTGTGAATTGTATGTGCAGACTCTTTTAGAAACCATAGGTGTATACATGTTGCAAGGAAAGGAATTATTGACCTTCACAAAGCTTGCGAGGAAGCCCAAATCATAGAAAGGGATTTGAAAAATATCCTTTAATTTTGTCAATATTATCTAAGTCTAATAACATCGCACATCAGTAAAGTAATTCTTTGGACTCAAATATAATTGAAATAAAAGAACAATCTAAGGATATATGTTACAGGTATGTGCTATTGTAAGATGAAATCAATAAACAAAATATTAAGCATAAAAATATACTAGTGTCTTATGAACATAGGCCATAAAACAAGTTGAGGGTGGCCCAAGAAAGTCACTATGAATTTGATGAGAAATTCATTACAATACTTCTCTAATAGATATGTTGGAGTATGGTAAACACCTTACCTCATGTACTGGTTATCCAAGATTTAGTTCTCTAAATCAAGAAGAGAAATGTAATGTGTATTGTCATCTTGTTAATTGAAAAAGACACTTGATGTTCTTGAAATATTTACCTTGTAAATTTAAGCTGAAAGTTGCAGCTAGATATGTGAATGTTTTATAATCATGAGGTTGAAAATAAGCCCAGTGACACACTCTCGAAGGAAATATTTTGAATTCCATTCGAAGTTGATAAGCTTATAAAGGAAAAAAATGGCAAATCTCTAAAACAAGAATTCACCATTAAAAAAAAAGATAAACATGGTCTAAATCTTGACATATACATAGAATTTAAAATAAAAAGTCAAATAGGAAATAAAGTCATATATGAAATGTTTGATGCACTTGTGTCATGAATGCAATCATATTACAACAAAGTATCGAAGTCAATAAAAATATGTAACACCCTTCTTGGTGTTATCAACCTAATTCTAATACTTACAATTCATTGTATAGAAATCCACAAATTTCACACAATTGTACAATTTCAACAACTTTTATATATATATATATATATATATATATATATATATATATATATATATATTCCAAGCAAACTTATTACAAAATATAAAATATTTTCAAACCACACTTATTACAAAATATATTTAAGAAAGTTTATTTGTATGAAGTATAATATTAATATTTTTGAATAATCGTAGAGACACACTCTACAACCTGAGTGGGCTTGATGGTTAAGAACATGTGTTTCCTCTTAAGAGGTCATAAGTTCAAATCCAGAGGGGGGTAGGGTATGTATACCTCCGTAGACTTTACCAGTCAAATCGTTGGGCGGAGGGGATCCCTTGTCCCATAAACAAGGGGGTCTCATACACCAATTAGGTGTCTGGCTTGGCAGAGACCTTAAAAAATGAATTATTATTATTATTTATATTATAAATAACATTGCCCTCATCAACATATATTTATATGAAACTTGTCTCTATTATGAATTTTATATTTTTAAGTATACATATTAATATTTAATTTTAAATATTTAATATTTAAAAACTTACCCATCTATACCTAAGAATTGTAAAAACATATTCATAAAATTATTTATATATTCACACAAAATGTTTTTATACCTAAGAATTATAAAAACATATTCATAAAACTATTTATATATTCACACAAACAGTTTTGTAAGAAAAGATGACGGCTATGATCAATCAAGTCTTTATGTCGAAAAAATTATTAGAAAAATAAAATATTATAAAGTTATAATCTCATATCATTTAGAAAAATGTGGAATGTATTATTATGAGCTAGTTGGATAGTGATAAGGGTAATTGACTTGCAACGATTAAACTCAAAACCTAGGTATTCATACAATAATTAAATTTCTTGAATGTAGCTTCATTTCACTCAATTCACTCACGATGTATATTACATAATATCAAATTCTACTTAATCACAAAATTTATATAAACTCTATTAACGAATGAACACTAATTTCAACCATGAATGAGCTCAGCCCTTCAATGATCAGCACTATGCATGGAATGCACACTATGATTATACTTGTTAAAAGATTCATCCATAAATATTTTTTAATTGGAAATAAAGCTTGCATAACTTTTGTATGTAATTAAAATTACAAATACAATTTCTATAGGCCTCTATATATAATGAAAATCACCAATAGAATATTTAATAGACCTCTCTATAGAGTAAAATTGAAAATAGAATTGCTATAAACAAGTTTCTATAGAATTGCTATAAACGAGTTTTTATAGAATTGTTATATATAATGAGAATCACCAATGGAATTGTTAACAAGTTTCTATAGGGAAGTAAGTATCATACACAATTTCTATTTTATCATACAAAAACCAATTTTTTTTATTGCATACTTTATTGATAGTGTGTGTGTTAGTTTTTGTAGAATGATAAAACACAATACTTGAACTATTAATAATATAAAAAATCTGAGTAATTGCCCATTCCAACATAATAACGATTCACAAATAGATTTAACTAACACATAAATACATAGAAAATAGATTTACAAGAATTAGCATAATTGGTTCTTTAGTTTATTGATTATTTGAATTTTGAGTTGAACTCCTTCTTGCATCGACTTGCCAATCCTTTGATAATCCACCAGATGACCACCCTACCAACTCCAATGGGTACTCTTCTTCCCCAAGGACCCTCGTGCTGCAATGGGGTTGTATAGAAGGTACCAATCTAGCAATAAGAGAAGAGTGAAGCCACTAAGATTTGGAAGAGAATCAACACTTCACAACACTCTTCAATGGACCAAGTTCTTAACAATCACCAATAGAAAGTTCTCAAACATTACGCCAACGATCCAGTATTAGGGTGCAAAAAGTGTTTTCCTCTTAGCTCAAGATTTCCTTGTATAGGTGTTGTGGCTCATGCCACTTGTCCAACTCATGCAAATATGTAATTTACTAAATTACTATTTACCTATTATTCACCCACCCATGTGTCACTCCTATGCACTAGTAGAAAAATAATTACTTATTTAAAAATATAAATAGTGAATATCCTTTCATATTTTCAATCTTAGGTGTCCCTTGATATCCTCCTCATTTCCTATTTGAGTGGATGCATATGGAGGTATTGCTTTAGTTATTTATTATCCCTCCTTGACTCCTTCCAACCCACTTTTCTTTTCCCACACTTCTATTTGAATTTGAATTCGGGTTCATCTTTCTTCTCCTTGATTTGTGAATGTAGTAGTAATTAATTTTAGTTAATTAATAATTATTTTATTTTCATTTCATGCACATTCCTAGAATGTATTATTTTTCTTACTGACTTTTAATTAACTATATCATTCCTCTTTGTTGTGAGGTACTACTTAGTATATATTCTCATTCATACTATTGTCATGTAATTAAATTTTCTCTCTATGTTAAAAAGCATAAACTATATGATCATTTTTCTCATATTAATTAACATATGCATACTAAGGCAAGCATCTTTTATATTATTTATTCAATCTCTTTCACTATATACTTGATAATTTATAACCAATACCAAGGGTGCCACACTTCTTCATGCGTTTCAAGATTTACCTTATAGTACATTCCAAGGGTGTCATACTTCTTCATGCCCTTTCAAGAGTTATTGTTTAGTACATTCCAAGGGTGTCATGTTTACGCATGTCCTTCAAGAATCCAACAAGTTTCTTGGTGGGGGAAATGGTGCAACAAATAAGACTATGTAAATTTAATCTTTGTCACCCTTGTTGAGAGACTAATGGTCACTAAGGAATAAGGTTACCACCATATTGCATGGCCCTCGACCAAATCTTGTAAATAGTCGAATCTACAGCCTACCCTCGTGGCAGCATGCAATCTCTAAGTAAAAGTGTCACTTAGTGTTTTAACCCAAGTCATGAAAAAGGAGTTCTAGTAGGTGGAAATGATAATGTTGTTCCTCCTCTCCTAATAGTACCCTATGCACTTCTATACAACCCCATTTCTCATATGTGGATCAATTGACAAGCATGTTCCTTATACATATACACACTACAATCAATGCATCAAATAGTTCCATAATAAAAATCAAATCATAGCATTAATCATATAACACTTGATGGTACCCTAACTCAATCAGATTCCAATATCATGTTGACACAATCCCATGTCAATATACACTTGTGGTTTCCTGTCACACTCAAAAAACTTTCAATAGCATTTGCAAGTTTATGTATCCAACATTTTCATTTTTAATGTGTCATAACCATATGAATTGACAACATTGGTTATGTCATATCAATGCACATTTAATTCAACCATATCATCATATAAACATTTAAATGAACACATTAAAAATCATAGTTTAAAACCAATCAGGTTATTAAAAGTTTGAATTCCATCATTGAAATACAAGTCAATAAAATAGCCATTTATAAATAAATGCCCTCAAATAATAAGATTCAGTCTATTAAACAAGTAGGAACAAATGGGGCACTACATACACCCCCTCTTTAAAAACCTTTGTCCCAAAGACCTAAAATAAAAATGGGAATTGTCGATACATATCAATTGTTTCCTCCCAAGTAGCGGAACTAGGACTGTAACTATCCCATTGGACCGTTACCTGATCTAACAAGTGATGTTGAAGCTATCAAGTGCTCTAGTATAAAATGTGGATGGGTTCAACCACTAGGTTCCCCTCATCTAGCATCTACAAATAAATCAATTAAATCGCATGATAAGGATCTGAAATATAATGGCGTAACGCAAACATGTGAAAAAAATCATGCATACGATCTAATGATGATGGCAATGCAAAAAGAAAAGAAATTGGTCCATTTATTTAAATAATCTCAAATGGTCCCGCATTCATTGTGACAACTTATCTCCTTTACCAAACTTAATTGAGCTAGTTTGCAATATCACTTGCAAGAATAATGTGTCCCCAACTTCATCAGTTATGTCAACTCTATGCACATCCACGTAACTATTTTGTTTGTCTTCTACTTGCTTCAATCTTCTTTTAATCATTTTCATTTTTTCTTTCATATCTTGAATTATTTTTGGTTTAACAAGGATTGTATCCTCTATCCTATCCCAACTATGAGTTGTCTTACAAGGTCTATCATACAAAAATTCAAATGGTGACATCTTAATCAAACTTTGATAACTATTATTACATAACAATTAACAAGAGGTAAAAATTATTCCCATAAATTTTGTTGATCATCCATCACATACATATGTAACATATCTTCTAATATTTGATTTATCCTTTTGGTCTATCCATCAGTCTCTAGGTGGTATGTTGTTCTAAAATTGAGTTGTGTTCCTAATGCCTCTTGGAAACTCGTCCAAAATCTTCCCATAAATATTGACCCTCTGTCCAAGATTATCTTCTTTGGAATTCCATGTAATATTACTACCTCATTGATAAGACCTTTACAATCTCTAGTGCTTGATAAGTAGTCTTTACTAGGATAAAAAGTGCACTTTTGGTCAAAGTGTCTACTACCACAAAAATAGAATTATGTATGCTTGACGTCATAGGTAATCCAACAATAAAATCCATCGAAGTCACTTCCCATTTTAATTCTGGTATCACATGTGGTTGTAACAATTCTTTCAAATGTTGATGTTCAACCTTCACTTGTTGACACTCAAGACATCTGGATACAAGATTAACTATATCCTTCTTCATTCCCTTCCAAAAGAAAAACAGTTGTAGGTCCTCATTCATATTCTTAATCATATATGAACCATATAAACGAATCTATGAGATTCTTTTAATTTCAAATTGTGAATTTTATCATTTAGTGAAACATATATCCTTCTGTAAAATCATAGTAAGTCGTCGTCATTCAATTCATAGCCTTCATATTTTGGAATTCTCATTATTTCATTCTCTAGCTCAAATTTGAGTTATTTGTACCATTCGTCTTCTAATTGTAAATTCAATATATTTTCTCATAAATTCATCTTTAATGGCATAATTGAGAAAACATGTGGCCTACAACTCAAAGCATCCATCACTCTATATATTGTTCATACAATGTATGATATATTGAAATCATACGTGCTCAGTAATTTGGACCACCCCTTATGTCTAGCATCCAAATTTTTTTGTGTAAATATGAGTTGGAGTCTATGGTGATCTATCTTCAACTCAAATTATCTTTGAACTAGATAATTCCTTTGAATTCCTAATGTGTGAACTATCGCCACAAGTTCCAAATCATTCATCATGTAATTTTATCCATACGGTCATTTTTTTCTTGGAGTGTAGGTAATTTCCTGCATTAGTACTCCACCAAATCCTTCTTTTGATGTGTTTGTACATACGAAAAAATATCAATCCATTTCTAGTACTTTCATAATAGGAGTCATCATCAATAATTCCTTAATTTTCTTACATTCTTCCTCACATTATTTTTTCCATATAAATTTCTTATTCTTCTTGTCCAATTTAGTAATGGGATTTAGGATCTTTGAAAAATCTTCCACAAACCTTATATAATATCCTATGAAACCCATAAAACTACATACTTCATATACATTAGTGGGTGATGGCCATTCCATAATTTCTTCTATCTTTGTCAAGTCTACCACGATTCCTTCTCTTGAAATGATATGCCCTAAGTAATAAATCTTTGACTCGTAAAACAAGGATTTAGAAATTTTTCCATATAACTTATGCTCTCTGAGACATTTTGATACATGCCTTAGATGTTCTTTTTGCTCCTCCAATGTATGAGAATATATTAAAATATTTTCCAAAAACACTTGTACAAAACTATCAAAGTATCGTCAAAATATTCCATCCATTAATCTCATAAATACTCATGGTGTATTCATTAATTAGAAGGGTACTACTATGAATTCATAATGTCCAAACTATGTTTGAAAAGCAGTCTTAGGAATATCTTCTTCCTTTTTTCTTAGTTGATGATATTCAATCTTAAATATATCTTATATAGTACTTTATCTCCTTTCATCTGATCAAATAAATTATCAATTCTATGCAACAAATATGTATTCCTTAACGTTTATTTCTTTAACTTTCGATAGTCAATACAAAATCACCATGATCCATCTTTCTTCTTTATAAATTTCACGGGTGCCCCTCATGGTGATATATTTGGACGTATAAATCCCAAATCCATAAGTTCTTGAAGCTACATATGCAACTCTCATAACTTTGGAGTCGTCATATGTTATGGAGTCTTTGTGATAGGTTTTGTTCCTAGTTTAAGTTCAATTGTGAACTCTAGTTCTTTCTTAGGTGGAAATCAAGGTGATCCCTCTCGACATACATCTAAAAATTATGATCATACCAAATATTATTCTATATTCACTATATCCTCCTTCTTGATCATAGTTGTCATGACATATAATCTACATCATTTTCTCATACTCTTCTTCAATTGACACTAAAATGAATCTCAATGACACCCCTCTACTCATCCCAACTAAGATTCTTTTATGTCTTCAATCATCCAAAAAATAAATATTCTTATTATTACAGTCTAATGCTACTTCATGATTCTCTAACCAGCCCATTCATATCACTATGTCATAGGATCCCAAAATAGTTGAATACAACAATACTTGGGTTACACACTCCTCTAGATCAATCTCACAATCCTTAGTTAAATGCTATACATCTTGCTTAATTCTAGAAGTCATCTCTATTTGATTGAAATCTTCTTGAGCTATTGCCATTACCTATGATTTTAACAATGCATTATGGGAAATAAAAAATTTCGTTGCTCCTAGATCTATTAATATTGAAAAATTGATAGCATTAATCACTACAAGGAGAACACCTTCTTGCGAAGGTTTTTACAAAACCTCCCTAAAAAATCATTCTCTTAGTTTTTTATAGCGGAGGTTGTTAGTGAAGACAGGTGGTCGGAGGTTTTTGCGGAGATTTTTTTTTCGATGCACCTTTATGGTAAAAATTCCTCGGTGTGCACCTGAAAACTATCGCACCGAGACTTACATGTTTAAACGCATCGTCATTGTTCATAGTGGAGGCGAGTGGTTGTATGTTTTTGCGAAGGTTTTTTCCTCGATGCGCCTTTAAGGTACATATGCACCGAATAGATCATGAACAATATAGAACTAGTGTGTCCATGTTCCAGTAGCACCACCATGCTTTAAAATAAGATTGCATGCACCAAATAAATCACACTGGCATTTTTGAACTGTATGCATCGGAACATTCATAAAGAATACAACACCGGTGCATCCATGTTTCAATGGCAACGCCATACTTTATAATTAAATTACATGAATCTAATAAATCGCACGAGTGTTGTTTAACAATACCATCGATGAGTCTTTATGTCTAAAGGTGCACCGCGGTAGGGTAAATAAATAAATAAAATTACCAAACCAATTTTCATTGTTACAATGCATCCTATGCTTCCAAACTCTCAAACAAGCATCGATTCTCACCTTTCCTCCTAAGATGCCCTATTTTCGGTGTTGTACAGCAACTAGGATAGCTCCATTGGTGGATTGCACACATTTCCAAATTTTGGAAATTACCACAAATTTTAATTTATTTTCAATGGTGCAACCATGCCTCTTCGGGATAGAAGAGACTAGGTAAATTATTTATTACCTTCCTATTTGCATTTTCATCCAATGAAAATTAGAATTTATCTTGAAATTTCTCATTTTTTTCAAAAAAAAAAAAATCACGTGGTGCGCCTGAACGGATTGGCTCGCCCCAAAGCAGTGTGTATTGTCTTAAGTACAAAGTGAGCACCACGGTCAGTGTGTCCATTTATGTTCGTGTTGGTGTCGTTCAATCTAGTGCATCGTGATAAAATATTAAAAACAAAGTTGTGCATCCTTTGGAACACCCCGACACTGACGTAATATGGGCTCATACCCGCATCGACCCATTACAATTCATTAATTGCACCGCTAACTTGACGTTATATAAAATTTAACCTAGTGTGCACCAATTTTAACTAACCACACTGGGTGTACTGTAAAAATAATGCCTCGGCAAGTCAATGTTCAAACACACTGCCATACTTTATAAAAACATACACACACTGAATAAATCACATCGATGTTGTTTAACATTACGCATCGGTACACTTCAATTAACTAACTACACCACTAACATAACGATTTATAAAATTTAGCATAGCATTGCAACAATTTTAATCAAACACACTGACACTATATATGCACTGGGACATATATTTCTATAATTTTTATAATATGGCGTCTCATTGGATGCCTCGTTCCGAGTGCACCCACAATTACAACACCCTAAAGAACAAAAGGATAATGCTCCACTATCACAGTGTTACAGATGTGTTAATAGCAACACCTCAAACCGGCTCGATGTGTTGTTTCAGTGTATGCCTTGTAACTGGTGTTGTCGACAACAAAACGCACTATTAAACCAAATGTTGGTGCTCCAATAACACGTTAGCACCGGTGCATTTATATTAAAACATCACACCACGTAATTTCATATTCAAAAATTTCATCAATCAGTGAGGATGGATACAAAAACGCATCGGTAATGTAAAGAGAAGGACACCGGGATGAATTTTCACAAATTTACATTGCAGTGTGTTATCCCCAACTCCTAGGGATAACTAAAGAGATAATGTCTCGAGGCCCCATCAGGTTGCAAACATGAATTACCGAGAGATAGTTTGACCAGTAGTGTCCACTTGCACAGACAGATATCCACATCACCACCACAGCTCCAAGTTCGTCATGATGGTATCCACCACATCAGTTGGCCTCTGAAAGACATTAGGTCTTTCTCCATGAGGTATAAGTCAGTTATCATGGCAAGTGTCATTTCAATATTTTAGGCATTTGATTTTGTTGCATCTATTACTGCTTTTGATTATGTGACATTTGCTTGGACATTATGATCTTTTCCATGTTTCACTTTGGTGATTGTGCACTAGTAAGTGGGTCACCCTTAGGGATAGGTATGCTACTAGGATATCCTTTTGATGATTCATCATGCCATTCTTTATTTTACTTGTCACTTTCTACACTTCATCCCCTCATATCCTCACCTTTTGGGATTTTCGGGTGTATTGACCCAAGAAGGGGTTGTCCCTCACTTCACCTTTTGGGATTTTCGAGTGTACTGACCCAAGAAGGGGTTGTCCCTCACTTCATGGGAAGAAGGGGCTGAAGGCCTAGAGGCTTGTGGCTGGAAAAATATAAAATCCAAACCATTAACCTTCTAGATACTCGCCTAGGGATCTCGAGGACAATGAAATGTCTCTCATAAAAAACTAATGGGACCCATAAAAGAATGAATAACAAAATGTCAGTCAGGGAGGAGCATGTGTGGGGACTATTTTTATTTCTTAGGTAGAAGCCCCACACATATTTCCAACTTGGTGAAGCATGATGTGACCAGGGTAGAGTCAAGGTGGACACAGTTTTTTATGCTTAGGTAGAATCCCCACCTTGGCTTCAACCTGAGAACATCCTAAAATAATAAAAGGCAATAAATGGGCTTGGAAAAAGGTTGCATTTAAAACGAAGGTGCAACACACCCTCTACAAAGGAACCCATAAGTGAGACACTACAACCCCTTGTATGGCATGAACCCCATGCCCAAAAGTATTCCCCTCATCCATGACACCTCATCCACATGACTTAGAGGGAGGTCCCCTCGGGAAACGCCCCTAAACTTGAGGAACGATTCAGCCAATAGGTTGTTTTGTCAACCCTCCCATACCTAAACTTGGAAAATTGCATAGGGTATTTAAGAATTGGTTTATTTTGATGAGGTGGTTTGGATGTACATCATTAGATGGCTCTTTTATTTATTTTATTTACTCATCATGATGCATTTGACTTGAGATCCCTGGAGGGCATATTCATTTGTCTTTGCAGTGATCTAGATTTTATGAGAAGAAAGAAATGACTACAAATTATTAACAGGTGCTTAACACAAAATAACAAAGATACAGTAAAACTGGTTTTCTATTCAATAAGGAAATAAGCTGAAACTGTAAAATGCAGTGGAAACAAGCTTGCTGGAATGGTGGTGGCTTATCTCTGAGAAGAGATGTGACGATTGCACTCATTCGCAAGAATATGATTACAATGAGGCTCTGAAGGCCTTTTTACAATAAACAGGAATGCCAAAAACCCTAGACATCCAAAAATCTAACCCTAGGAGATGAAGCGCCAAAAGTCATGTAGGCCTCGCCTGGGTAAGTTAGTACATCAACTTCCTGGGGTCGTAACTTTTGCATACTATCTTTGTTTTAGGTGTATGATATCCCGTTGGAAAGGTATCTTAGAGGAGATTCATTTTGGGGACCCAATCATGCATTTGGCTATCATTAAAAAAAATTATCCCTAAAAACCTTCATTTAGGCCCTCAATATGGCCCCGAAAGTTAAAACTGCTAAAAATAGTAAATTGCCAAAATTGCCAGAAAATGGTTTTGAGCCAGTTGGAAAAGGTGGGTGGCCACCGATATCCACCTGGATCAATCTCCATCCTTAGTAATAAATGGTATCCATTTCTTTGAGTTCCCCCATCAGATGAGGAAATTTCTGCTAAATTTGGACCCAGGTGAGCCACTTGCCTTAGTGCAGAAGCTGCCCTGCTTTGACGACTCGATAAAGTTGGATCCTTTGTTGTCGAGTTCCCTTGATATGTGTGTCCACAATCTGATTGTTGGATTATTTTTGTATGCAGTCAGGTTTGAGCTCTATTAGTGTCAGTTGTTCTACTACATCTGAGGTGTCCAATAATGGTGGGAAATAAGGGCGAAGGAGATCCACGTTGAACACTGAGTGCAGACCAAGGAAAGGAGGAATGTTGAGCTCAAAATAATTATCCCCCATAGGCCTTGGTGATGGTTTATGGCCCATAACGGAGTGGGAGAATCTTCTGATGGGGTACTGTAAGGCGTTCTTTCTGCAAGTGCAACCAAACTTTGTCGCCCACCTGAAACTTATGTGGCACCCAATGTTGATCATGGCATTGCTTGTACTTGTCATTGGACTTATGTAGGATATCCTGAACCTGTTGGAGAATGTGTTGGATCTGCTCAATTAATCGAGTGGCTTTGTTAGCTTTAGTTGGAGAAGGATATGAGTCAGTCGAGGTGACCGCAAGGGGAAGTGTAACATTTATGGGACCCAATGATTGGAATCCCAACCCCACCTGAAAGGGGTTGTGGTTGGTTAAGCTATGCAGGGCTCAATTGTAGCTATGTTTGACATAGGGAAGGCTATCATCTCATGTGCGAGGGTGCTTTGAATTATACATGTGAAGGATATGCACAATCATTCGATTTACGACCTCAATTTGGCCATCTATATGGGGGTGGAAGGTCATGGATTTGGTGAGCTTGGTGTCCAGTAGTGACCAAAGGCTCGACCAGAATGTGCTGAGAACTCGACTGTCCTGATCTGAGAAAATAGTTTGTGGGATTCCAAAATGTACCCAGAATCATTCAAAGAAGAGCTTGGCAGTGGCCTCTGTTGTGATGTTCTTCTTGCAGGCAACCAGAATCGCCATCTTAGAAAAGCGATCATCAACCACAAAAACACAGTCATTTCCTCGCTTGGTGGACGGGAGGCCCCACATGTAGTCCATTGAGATGGATTACCATGGCCTTTCAAGAGTAGGAAGAGGGGTGTATAGGCCCTATTTCTTAGTGGTCGGTTTGGCAATAGCGCAGGCAGTGCAGGACCTAATATACTTGTTAACCTCCTGTCGAAGTTTCGGCCAGTAGAAATGTTTATGTAGCATCGCCACTGTCTTTTCGATGTCGAAGTGTCTTGTCACCCGACTGTAGTGGGATTCCCAGATCAACTTCACTCGCTCACTTGATGGAACACAGATATGGCCTAGACGACACAAAAACCCATCTTGAATATGGAAATTATCGACAACTGCATTTTCACCCAACATTTGGTAGGTGGTGGCGAAGTTCGGGTCTCTCTCATAGAGTTGGGGCCATCCAGAGGTCTCATGGCCACAGGATTCTAGCACCGTGGTGAGTGTCGTGACTGGTGGTTTGCTGAGGCAATCAACGACACAATTGGTGCTTCCTGTTTTATACTTGATGTTGAGGTGGAATTGTTGCAAGTATGTGGACCACTTTTGATGGAGATCATTCTGCAATTTTCCTTGTGTCTGCATGAACTGCAGTGGCTTATGATCAGTGTCGATGACTGTCTCCTTCCCAAGAATGTAATGTCTCTACTGGTGGCAGGCTTGCACAATGGAGTAAATTTCTTTCTCGTAAGTAGGGTACTTACAGACCACATATGATAATGTCTCACTGTGATAGGCCATGTGGTGGTTGTGCTGAGTGAGAACGGTGCCCACCGCATAGTCTGAATCATTTGTCTCTATATCAAAGGGTTGTTGCAAGTCTGGTAGTCAAAGTACTGGGGCTAAGCACAAGCACTACTTCAAATCATCGAATGCTTTTTTTTGGTACTGGCCCCATGCAAATTTTTCCTTACAACCACCCCTGGTTATTTGGCTGAGGGCCCATGAAATATGGGAGAATCCCAACACGAACCTGCGGTAGAAATTGGCAAGGCCCAAGAAGCTCTGAAGCTTAATGAGTGTGGTTGGGGATGGCCAGTCATGGATGACTTAGATCTTGGTTGGATCCACATGTACACCATGTTGATCAACTATGTATCCTAGGTAATGAACCATGTCCATGCCGAAGGAACATTTTTCCAAGTTGTAATATAGCTTGTGTTGTCGCAGGGTGTGCAGAACCTACTTAATATGCTACAAGTGTTCAGCCCAAATCTTGTTGTAAATGAGAATTTCATCCAAATACACCACTACAAAAGTATTGGTGAATGGTCGCAGGATACCGTCCATCATCCTCATGAAAGTGGCTAGAGCATTTATCAAACCAAAGGGCATGACCAACCATTCAAAAAGGCCTTCCTTTGACTTGAAGGTGGTTTTCCATACATCTGTCTGTTCTATTGAGACCTAGTGGTAGACAGACTTCAGATCAATATTACTGGAGTATTTGTCCCCTGTGAGTTGATCAAGGAGGTCATCGATTCAAGGAATTGGGTACCAGTTTCTGACTATGATTTTATTCAAAGCCTAGTAATCAATGCAGAGTTGCCAGGTTCCATCTTTCTTCTATACCAGCATGATTGGGCTCTCGCAAGGTGATGATATGGGATGGATGTGCCCCTTGTGGATAATTTCTTGGATCTATTGCTTCATCTCCTCATTCTCTAACAAAGAGCGACGATAGACTGGCCCATTGGGCAGCGGTGCATCGAAGGTCAGATCGGTGGGGTGCTTGACCTGGCAGTGCAGAGGTACTCTGGTAGGTGAGAAGAATATATTTGAGTATTCTTCCATGACCTTATCTACTTGCTTCTGTTGTGTGGAGATGTCGGAAGCAGAGACCCTGGATGTGGTTGTGATCTTTCACTTATTCTGAGAGAGAATCACGAAGAAAACAAACTTCCTCGTTTGAGAGATGACCTTCCTGCATTGCTTAGCAGAGATCAAGGAAATAGAACTAGGTGGGACTGCCTTGGGTATCCTGTACAATTTCATGTTCAAAGTAATAATAACACTACGAGGCCTAGACTCATATACAACATAACATTTCCATAAATAATTTTGTCCCAAAAGAACATCACAAACTTCGAGAGGAGCAACATCACACAATACCTCGTCTTTAAAGGGCTTGATGTTGTACGACAGTCGGCACTATTGTCTGATGTGGAGATCGCTTCCTTGGCAGTGCCATCCAATGGTGTAGGGTTGTGGGTGTGGAACTTTCACGAGGGCCAGCCACTTGATGACCTCTGCTAAGATGAGGTTATTCTAGCTACCGCTATCAACGATGAAGTGCAGCGGGGTGCCTTTTACCCACATCTATGAATGGAAGAGGATTTCTCCTTCTTCTGGCTCATCTGGTTCACCAGGTTGGAGCTTGGTGGTAGAAATGGTGGCATTGAGTTCCGTGTCAATGATCTATATTCCCCTTTCTATTTCTAGCTTAGAGTCAGAACCCCCATCTGATTCAGAGGATTTCACTTCAGCCACTAGTGACTGCATTGAGCAACAGTCAGCAGTGTTATGCCAAGGGCTCTTATGGAATTCGCACCACTTCTCGGTATCTTTCTTTGTCTTTCTAGTGTCCTTATTTAATTATGTCTTGGACTGGTTGTCCTGATACTATCCATATTTTCTCTATCCTTTTTTCTATGGGTTGGGGCCTCCCTTTCCTAGATTTTGTTGTGCGGGGTTCCCAGGCCCAAAATTCTATGTCTTTTCTTTGAGCTTCTGCTCAATTTTGATGACATATCGGTAGGTTGCACCCAAGGATGAGATGTCCAAAAATTCCATTTCAATCTAGATGTATCTATGTAGAGCGTTGCAATACTTGAGCAACAGATGTCACTCTGAATATTTGATACCCAACTTGGTGCGCAAGGTATGGAAGATATTTGTGAAATCTAGCACTGCTTGGTCTCTTTCTTGTCGCAGTGTGGTCCATTTGGTACACAAGTCATCATAACTTGCAATAGGGTAGTATTGTTCCTTAATAGCATCCCTCAAGGATTCCCAGGTGGCTATGACTATAAATAATGAGGGTTCCTCTATTTCCTTTTGCTCACAGAAATTTTCCCACCAATTTTTGACATAGGGAACGACTTTGAGGAGCGCAAAAGTAATCTTTTCTCTATTCAAAAAGTTATGGGCAGAAAAATACCCTTCTAGTAGATTCAACCACTTGTCTATAGCATCTGTGTCTATCTGACCTTCAAATATAGGAATATCAAAGTTTATTTGTACCTTGAAGGGGGCAGTGCCTCCGCTCAAAGAAGATGTGTCACATGTTGGTAGCTGCCAAAGGATTTGCGTGAAACTATCCATCATCTCGTTCCTTTGTTGCATGAGGGATTCCTCAATCAACAATTTGAAAGGATCTCTCGTCCTGTCATATTTCATTTCTCCTACCATGAGAGGTCGCTTGGGCATGGGAGAGATTTTGTCCTCAAGAGAAACAAGCTCGAGACTCAACTCTTTATACTCCGACCTCGTTGGGGACATGCATTAAGACGACAAGGAGAAGACCGCTCTAATACCACTGATCCAAATTTTATGAGAAAAATGAAATGACTACAGATTATTAATAGGTGCTTAACACAAAATAACAGAGATACAATAAAATTGGTTTTCTATTCAATAAGGAAATTAGCTAAAACTATAAAATGCAGTGGAAACAAGCTTGTTGGAATGGTGGTGGCTTATCTCTAAGAAGAGATGTGACAGTTGCACTCATTTGCAAGAAGATGATTACAATGAGGCTCTAAAGGAATTTTTACAATAAACAGGAATTCCAAAATTCCTAGACATCCAAAAACCTAACCCTAGGAGATGAAGTTCCAAAATTCATGTGGGCCTCGTCTGGGTAAGTTAGTACATCAACTTCCTAGGGTCGTAACTTTTGCATACAATCTCTATTTTAGGTGTATGATATACCATTGGAAATGTATAGTCAAGGAGATTCATTTTAGGGGATCAATCATGCCTTTGGCTATCTTGAGAATATCTATCCTGAAAAACCTTCATTTAGGCCCTCAAAATGGCCCCGAAAGTTAAAACTACTAAAAATAGTAAATTGCCAGAAAATTGTTTTGAGCCAATTGGAAAAGGTGGGTGGCCACTGATATCCACCTAGATTATGTAGGACCCAGGTGATGGATAGTTTTGGAAGAACAAGTTGAACTTGGGCTTCCATGGGGCTTGAATCCCAAAGGTTAGATACCAGGTACAACATGTCGGATGAAGAAGACTTGCCTTTGGAGGCCTAGAAGACATCATGGATGACCTAACGTATCCCCTACCACCCAAACGATTTGCCTAAAAAGGTAAAAATGTCACCCTAAAGGGCTTGATGTCATAGTAGGGCTAGGTTTTGGTGGTGGTTGAGGTCACTTGGAACATTTTGAAGGAAGGAAGCCATAGATCATGGAGAAGAGTCTTGGATCAAAGACATGTGGCCTTTGGAGGCATATCTCACCCATATCCTACTCCAACAACTTGCAAAAGTGCCAAGACGTCACCCTAGAAGGGTCACGTCTTACTTAGGGTTTTACTTATGTGCAAATTATGAATTAAAAAGGTAGTATTTTGTGTAAAGGGGAAATATTAATTTTGTTGGCCCCTTATCTTGTGGTTTACCCTAGATTATGTGAAAAAACTATGTTTAAGTCATTTTGTATAAATAGAGATCATTTGAATCATAACTCTCTCATTGTGAGAAGTACCTCGCTGAAATTTTTTCTATACTTGAGGATTCTTGGTGTTTATCTCTCTTGCAAATGATTTTTGGTGCATCTCTTAATGAATGGATGAGATAAGGTGGTTTTCACCTCTTGGAGGCTTTCTTTCTTGCTATTGGATGGTAATTTGCATGGTGAACTAGGGTTTGATCTCTCTCTTTCTTGGAATTGGTAAGGAAAAATCTGCATTTATTAGTTATTTCTTGCTCTTTCTTGGTTATTGTTGGTTGAAACCCTAGAAGGAGTATGTTGGATACACCCTCCACTAAGCTTCATATAATTTGCTAAGTTTTCAAGTCATTTTGCAAGGGTTGCTAGGAGGAATATGAGTGTGCATACCCTCCTAGATTTTACCCTAGTTTGATTACCATACCCTAGGGAGTAAGAGGATTTACACCCCTAGGGACCTTGTTGATCCAACTTGTGTTTGAAGACTCCATTCACCCAAATATTAAAGGAATTAATATGAATTTTGCATTGGAGATATAAAATACTTTCCTTTGTAAATGTGAAAAATCATTCTTTTGAGATTATCTAATTTGGAATCAATTATATGTTTTATATGCTTGGTTGAGCCACTAATGTTGGATTACTGAGAGGGGGGTGGAATCAATAATGATTAATTATACAAATTATTAATCCTTTAAACCACAAATTATTTTCTTTTTCTTATTCAACCATGTTCATCTGTTCATCATCAATATCTTACTGTATCATAAGCATTAACATTCATCAATGCATAATAAACAACAAAAACCACATCCACACAATGCATAGTACACCAATATTTACATGGAAACCCAATGCGAGAGAAAACCGTAGAATGTTTTTCTTATATGTCAAGAATTACATTCAAGGAAGCACCAACTTCCAATTCTCCAGGTACAACTGGAGGGAGGCTCCAACCCCTTAGTTTCTCAGGCTACAACTTGAGGAAAGCTCCAACTCCCCAATTCTCTGGATACAACCAGAAGGAGGCTATAACCCCCTATGTTCTCCAGCTACAACCAAAAGGTGGCTACAACCACCTATCCTTGCCCTGTCCAACCGCCCTAAAATATAAGTAGAATGATGGAACCATTTCCATACTATCACTGTGAGATATACTGTTGTAAACCTGTACCAATCAACCTGCACCAAACAACCTATACCATAAAACCTGTAATCAACCTGTACCAATAACCTGTAAAAAACATGTACTAATAACATGTGCCAACATGTACCATGCATCAACATGTACTTCAACCTATACCATAAATAAGTGCATCAACCATGAACCAAACATGTACAAATAACATGTCCAAACAACCTGTCCAAAAATCCTATCACAAAAACTTGTCCAAACAACCTGTCCAAAAAGCCTATCACAAAAACCTGTCCAAACAACCTATCACAAAAAATTTCCAAACAACCTGTCTCATAAATCTTATCAACCAAATCAGATCTACTCACCAAGATCAATCATCAAGAAAAATCTCAACCATATGCACAATATCACCAAGATGTGCATCAACCAAGCATATCACAACAACTCATAATCATCACCAAGATCAATATGCGATTCTAATAATATACCAAGACAAATATGCTATATCATCCATAAACCATGTGTCAACAATACTACTAACAAGTTCCTGCAACCATGTACCAAGTATGTACCAATCATGCATCAACTACTCATCAACTATGACTCATCAAGATGTACCAACATCATAAACTATGCACCTCATGTATGTGCCAACTCGTCAACTACTTGTATCAACCATGTACCCAACATGTACCTCAACCATATGCCAAATACATATACCAATATAACCATCAAAATTTCTCTAGCAAGACATCACACTATCCATAACCAAATACCATAAACCATTACATCAAAGCATGTGCCACAACCTCATTGTTATACAACCTCTATCTGTAACATACCTCAACCAAAATCCCTCATCAATTTCATCATCCAAAGATGATTTGTAACTCTGTAACAAACTTGGTGTATATGATCACATACATGCAAACCTTACTTAACTTTTACAACAAGATACTAGCATTTTCATCAAACTTTACGTTAGTCTCACATGACTAATTTTGGATTAGTCAACAACTATAACTTGCAATAATCATAATGATGTACTTGTAATGAATAAAAATCTAAAAAATAGTAAAAAATGTTCTTCACTACTTGGAACCTCCCAGAAAAGGAGTTATAGCAAAACTGGCATACCTTTCTGAATTATAGATTATTCTAGAGAGAGAACTTGTAGAGCATTCCCAACATGGAACATTTTATGTATGGATATGAAAATGGTACACAACAAACTACAGATTGTACTATAACCAATACATTTGGTCTTACTGAATTTGGATCTGTTATGAAGAAGTTATGACTTTTTTACCCAAAACACTTGTTTTAGAGTAGTTTTAGGACTAGACACAAACCCTATTTTCCACAGAGTGTAACTCCCAAAATATAAAGACCCACAAGCTAAAAAAATTATCACAATTACTTGGATATGTTTTCTCAACGGCCTCCAGATTTTGCTATCTGAATCATTTTATAAAAAACGTTATTTTGAAAATGGTGAGATGACCTGTAAATAATATACCTTATAAAGCATCATCAAAAGACTTTATCCTCCCTTGAATTCAAGCCTTCTTTACTTCACCTTCCCTCTGAAATTTGCCTTAGTTCTCCTTTGGTTACCTTAGTCACTTGTAGATATTAAATATTCTCAATGGATAATAATGGGAGACCCTTTATAATCTCCAAGTACCTTCCTCTAGAAGTATCCACTTAACCACTTTGTGCACTTAGCCACTTTGTCCACAAATAGTAATATCTCCAATTCTAGTTGCAACTAATTTATTTTTAATTGTTTTCTTGTTGCAACCATTTTAACCCTATTACACATCAAATTACCACACCTAGGTACCTAACCTAAGTGCCGCAAGTGTCATAAAAGTGGTATATGCACCTTGACAAGTGTCGCATACACATCGACACCATGAAATAACATATGTCACAGTCCCTAATCAATGTGGAGGAGAAATATATTATATGAAGGTCAAAATATTATGTGCACATAAATCAATTATTAATATTCATGAAAAGGAAATTAATTTAGTGTGAGAATCCACCTCACATTTGGTTTCCTATTTTGAGGGGAGGTTGGGGATCTGATGGATGGTTGAAATGTTTCCTCCTTAAAATCCTTGAGAGATATTTCCTCCCTAAAATCCTTAAGAGATATTTTCTCCCTAAATATCTTGGAGATCCCATTTTAGTGGATCTGATGAGTGATCCTCTCCATGGTGGTTAAGCCTCCAAATCTTATATAATGAGGGATTTTCCATGGATAAGAGGATAGAGGGAAGATTTGAGGTATCAAACTTATGATCTTGGTAGAAATATTTGAGGTATCAAACTTATGATCTTGGGAGCATTGTGCAAGGGCTGGACAAGGAGACTTGGAGAGGTTGTTGCAACTTCATCTGTAGATTGTAAGTGTCTTTTTTATGTTCTCATTAATATATGCTTGGCCTATTTTCTTATATTTTATGTATATTTACATATGCTTGTCTATTATGGATGAATTTGGTTGAAACTAATCTTGGTAGAGTAGGAAGTCTTTGTATTTCTTCGTTGTCCATTTCATTGCAGGTATCGTGTGGTGTTAAAGAGCTTGGAGATCAAGTTCACATTGGATTAAGCGAGGACAAGATTCGAAACAAAGTACATCATACCTTGTCCCTCTCTTTATTTTTATTAGCTTAACTATATTTAAAGGGATGTTACTGTCCATTTTGATCTTTCTGACTTGGTATTAGGGGTCTAGAATCTGAGGGAAGATCTACCTGTCCGCAGAGGGATTTTCCTATAATATAAATTGGTGAATCCATTGGGGATTCCTTTCTCGTATAACCTTTATGAGTCTGAAAAAGTGATAAAATTATACTCAGTTAAATTCTCATGTATTTGTGAACGTGAGAAAGAACAAAGACTAAGCTCGGTATTGGTTTCATTTTTCCACAAGCTTGAAACAAAATTAAACTATGCTTGTAAATTTCCAATGTAATGTCCAAAGGTTTTGAGGAATACCCATGGTGGTTGGTATTCTTCCCCCAACTTGCAAAGCTAACGGCTTAACTCTAGAATGATAATCAAATGCTGGAGACATGCCCCCCCAAGATTCATTTCATTCGTTGACTTTGAGTTTGTCACCAATTTATGTACTAGATGGAGAAAAAGGATAAGGGCAGATAAAAGGAAGGTTCAAATATGAGACTTAAGGAAAGACTCAACTCGACATCTACGAGATCTAGTGAAAAGACTCGAATTGATAGAAGAGGTGATTGTTTCACTTTTTAACGAGCTTGACACGGGAAAAGAACTATGCTTAGGTCCTTTGTTTCATTTTTTAACGTGATTTCCACAGAGAAGCAAAAACTATGCTTGTAGCTTCTATTTCATTTTTTAACGAGCTTTCCATAAAGAAAAAAAAATATGCTCAAGGTTTCGTGTTCAATCCCCATATTTCTATTTCATTTTTAAGGAGCTTTCTACAAAGAGGAAAACTATGTGTGTAGCTTCTCATTAATCATGGCTTCTAAGAGGACAATGCTCTGGAAGGAATACATGTCGATCGCCTCAATAAGGATAGGGAGATATGGCTCTAATAGCCCTATCGAAGATATGTCTATGCCAACTATCGGATCTAAGTCAGGAGAAGGGATAGATTCCCTCTCGTGTGGGGTTGAACGCATGGAGCAGGTCGTTGCATAATTGACTTGCAGTGGGGCAGACATCACTGACATGTATGGACCATTTAGAGAAGGTGGATGGTTGACCATCAGATGAGGGTCAATGAACGAAATTTAGTCAATCATTACTATGTTTCTATTGTGAGGGAAACACATCACTTGAAAGAGAGTGGACACAAAATCTCTCATAACATAGACATAGTCTCGGCTAAGGAGTAGGTTAAATTCCAAAGGGTTGTGAACTACCATCACATCAACGTAGACCGTTTTTTCTCCCAAAGTAATCGAAAACTGAGGACGGATCCCTATAGGTTGACTACCGACACTTAGGTGATATATAGATTGTCACATAGATCCACATTGCATTGGTTCATGGCTATGTTTTGTCATCTCATAGCTCCACTGTGTATTTTTCATGGCTACAATCAGTTCAAGTCATGGAGGTATGGATCCACATTGTATCCTTGGTGGCCATAACCTTAGTCATGTTAGGATATTTAGACACTTAGGAGTTAGTTAATGTCTACTTGGTCTAATGTGTCGTTAGGTAAAAGTGTGTTTCTTAGTGTGTTTCTTTAGTATGCATTAGTATGCATTTGTAGTTAGGAAATCCGACGATCATGATATGTTCCCAACATAGAGTGATCTAATGGTTCATAATCTACTCGATCTTAATTGCCATTGATCTGTGGCTTAACACCCGATTGGTCCATGATATATTTTTAAAGATCATGGAGTTTCATTTGTCGATGATTGATTGTGAGAAACGCTCTTGTAAAATCTCTATGTAATCTTTTTCTTTTGCATTAATAAACTGCTCCAAGTGGTCGCATTGGTTGGGGTCATGGATGTTTCTCTGTAGGGGTTTTACCACGTGAAAATATCAGTGTGTTGATTTTTGATCTGGTTATGTGAGTGGTTACTGAAGGCATTCGTCCTCTGTTGGAATACATGTGTTTTTGAACATGGTATCAGAGCCTGTTTGAAAACCCGCTCTTGTTGTAGATAGAGATTGTGAAACCGGTTGACTCATATCCATTTTCTATCATTTCCATACATTGTTGGGCTGAGAGGACTGTTCCATTGCATTCATAGTGCTCATTTCATTCAAGAACACTATTTGTTTCACTCGAAAAGGTTTTTGTTTTCCCAATATACAACCATTTCAGTCAGATCCGGAGGTATAAAGCCTGAATACGCATTTTTTTAATTTTTGTAGAGTATCATTTTGGTTTTATTTTGGTTTTGTATTATTTATTTCTAGGTTGCTACTCTTTTAGACCTGCGTATGTTCTTTTCCCTGCACCCTGTGCGATCTCGACAAATCAGAAACAGATAGGAAAAAGTGCATCATTCAGGCAAGCTAACCGAGATCTAACCCTTGTTGTCATCGAGAAGCGCAATTTTTTTCTTGTGTGAAAAGAGTTTTTTTTAGCACATTCTCTAAGGTCGTCTTCAACAACAACAACAACAAAAATCTTGTTCCTAAAAAATACAATATGTTTTTCTAGACCATTTGGTTAAAAGTTGTCTTATTAAGTAAGAGGTTTTGAGTTCAAGTCTCTCTTTTGTTACTTTTTTTGAAAAAGTTCATGCTCAAATTGTAAAGTATATTTCACTTCAAGTATAAAATTGAAGCACTATAAGTGGCTTTAATATTTCATTTTAGAGTTATTTATTTTGCATACATCTTTTCTTTTATAAAGTAACTTCATTGTAAAAGTGATCATCGCTTCTCTTTATAAAAGTGGGTCACTTCATAAAGAAACTTACACTATCACATTGTCATTTGCTTACCGTTTATGTATTCTTTTAAAAGGGTATAACTCTCACATCCGAAGTCCATTTTCAATGCCATTTTTTTAAAACCGCATAACTTTTCAAGATCTTTCCATCCATATCATCGTTTTTAGTTTTTAAATCCATATTATCTGCATATTTAATATGGATTCTACAAGTAATCTCTTGCTTACCAACACTAACTACTTCCAGTGGAAATCTCATATGGAAGATTTATTAAGAAGTAAAGGTTTGTACCGAATTACCTTGGGAAAGGAAAAAGCACCCACTGATGATGATAAGAAATTCAAATGGGATAATAGGAGTGATGAAGCACATGGATTAATCGGAATTCCCATCTCTCTTGATTTAAGGTTCCACCTTAAAGAAATTGATGACCGCCATGAAGCTTAGGAAAATATTGAATCTATGTTTGGTAAACTCAATATTATTTAAGAAAAACAGTTAGAAAATCAAGTACTGACCTTAAGTCCAAGTGATTTTTCTTTCCTTGGAGACTATCTATCTAAGTTTAAAATACTCAGAATGTTATGTGAAGAATGTGAGATAGAAATGGAGGAAGAGTGTTGCATCTATCTTATTCTTTCTAAGCTAGGTAGTACATATTTTGTGTTTGTATCTATCTTTTATGCCATGAGAGAGGCTCTAGAGAAAGCTTATCAAAAACCCACTCTTGAGTCGTTTTTTGTTGCTTTGATTAGAGAGGAAGATAAGATTATACAACTTGGAGTGATCAGCACTGTAGGTACCTCCAACAAAGCCTTAGTTTCCCAGTAGAAATATAAACCCAAGTATCCCAAGAAGAAACATCCTCACTACAACAAAAAACAACATAATTGTCCCAAACCCTCTCAAACAACTTCAGCTCCTAATGGTGACAAAGGAGAAAAATATAAAAATAAGAAGACTCACAGACATTGAAAATTTTGTGATAAAGATGGTCATGATGAGTCCAAATGTTTCAAGAAGATGGCATCTTTAGAAGCAGCGATGAAGAAGCACAACATCAGTATTGATTCTACTTCTTCTTCTTCTTCTCATTGGCATGCACTTTCCACTTCTAGTTTCTCCTTCAATACAACTTCTACTTCTTCTTCTAATGAGTGGATTTTTAATTCAGGAGCATATTATCATATGGCTAAGGATAAAGACATATTATCTGCTCTAAATGAATGTAACAACAAGAAAATATTTGTTGGTGATGATAGATCTCTTAGTGTTGTAGGATCTGGAACAGTTCAAGTAGATAATGGTCATTTCAATGATGTATTATGTGTTCCAAGTCTTTCTTGTAACGTTCTATCAGTATATCAAATCACTCATTTAGTTGAAGTTAAAACCATAGAGTTTTCACCTCGCCAAGTTGTAATCAAGGATCTAAGAGATCCTAAGCATGTTCTTGCAACTAGAATTGCTGATGATATTACCAGGTTGTACAAGTTTGACAACCTTGGGTCATCATCTTTTTCATCAATTTTTGTTGCTCATAGCGATGACTTGAGAAAACTTTGGCATGAGAGGTTTAGTCATATAAACTATCGCTCATTGCAACAACTATGTAATCAACACATGGTGACTGATCTTCCTCTTATTTCATGCAAAGATGGTGTTTGCATCAGTTGTGTTCTCAGCAAACATCATTGGGACAGTTTTGACAAACGTGCCTCTTGGTATGCCTCAGGCCCTTTGAGCCTTGTTCATAGTGATTTGTGTGGTCCTCTTTATTCTCCTTCTTTTTCTGAGTGCAATTATTTCTTAACTTTCATTGATGATTTTTCCAGACATACTTGGGTTTACTTCTTAAAATTTAAGAACGAACTTTTTGACAAGTTTTTGGCCTATAAGGCCCTTGTAGAAAAGAAATCTAGACATCAAATTCAAAAGTTAAGAACTGATAATAGAGGTGAATATGTGAACAATAATTTTACAAGTTACTGCACTACACAGGGCATCCAAATGCAACACACTATTCCATATACACCACAACAAAATGGTGTTGCTGAGAGAAAGAACCACACATTAAAAGAAATGGCTAATTGTGTGATCCAATCTAAGGGATTAAGTCGAAAGTATTGGGCAGAAGCAATCAACTGTGCAAATTACATAGTCAATCTCACTCCCACAAAGTCTCTTAAAAATATAACACTAGAAGAAGCTTGGACTATAATTCACATCTGTGTATTTGGCAGTATAGCATGGGCTCACATTCCTGATGAGAAAATGAAAGCATTGCAGCCTAAACGTGAGAAGTGTCTATTTATTGATTATTCTGAAGATGTAAAAGGTTATAAACTTATTCAACCACATTGTAATGAAATTATTATTAGAAGAGATGTTAAATTTGATGAAAATCTCTTGGCCTGCGAGCCTAATTCGGTGATTGTGACTTCTTCGGCATGTGATCCATCTTCCACGTTTGTGCCTTCTTCTATTCCTATTATGGTTTCTTCTTAATATGATAACAATGAGGATGAAAATCCACCTCCGTCTACTCACCTTCCTCTAGATGAGTCCTTTGAACCTAAACCAGCACCAGTTCCACCGCTTCCTATATGGGTCTGTTCAACACGAGAAGCATTTGGTGGACTTGTTGGTGATCCTTCAGATCAGCGTCGAACACGTTCATAGTTCCAGTGAGACTCTTCTCTTTCGTCTCAATTTTCAGAGACTCATGATCCAAAGACATTTGCAGAAGCTTCAGGTCATCCATATTGGGATACAACAATGAATGAAGAGTATCGTTCTTTAATGGAAAATGATACTTGGGATCTTGTACCTCTTCCAAAAGGAAGGAAAATGTCAGACATAAATGGGTCTATAGAACTAAGTATGCATCAGATGGAAGTATTGAAAGACACAAGGCTCAGTTAGTTGCCAAAGGATTTTCCAAAGTTGAAGGAATTGACTATAATGAAACCTTTTCCCCTATACCCAAAATGAATTCCATCTTCCTTGTTCTTGCCCTTGTTGCCTCACATAAATGGGAGGTCCATCAAATGGATGTTAAATCCGTCTTCTTGTATGGATATTTTCAAGAATAAATATACATGGAACAACCTCTTGGCTATGTTCAGAATGAATCTAGCCTTGTTTGTCACCTTAATAAATCTCTTTATGGTCTTAAGCAAGCTCCCCGAGTTTGGTATGTCAAAATGGACAACTTTCTTATTGACACCAGATTCTCTAGATGCCATTTTGATCCTAATGTCTATACCAAGAAAGTAGAAAGCCATCTCATAATCCTTTTCCTTTATGTTGATGACCTTATCCTTACTGGTAGTGACTCAAAACTTTTAAACCATGTGAAAACCAGCCTTAAGAAGAAATTTGAAATGACAAACTTAGGCTTTTTTCACTATTTCCTTGGCCTCCAAGTTTTGCAAACCAATGAAGGAATTTTTCTTTCCCAGTATAACTATGCTTGTGCCCTTCTTCATCGCTTTCACATGGATGATTGTAAACCAACCCCTTCTTCCTTCCAGTCTGGAGTCAATCTTACTGCCACCCTATACAGTTAGTTAGTTGGTAGCCTCTTATAGTTGACTCATACCCGTCATGATCTTTCCTTTGTTGTTGGTCTTGTTTCCCGATATATGAAAACACCCCATGAAAGTTATTGGAAAGAAACTAAAAGGATACTTCTTTATGTTCGTGGTACATTTTAGTTCGGGATACATTATAGTTCAGGGGGGACTCCTTTATTGGTTGGTTTCATTGATTTAGATTTTGCCAGCGACCCTGATGATCGGAAGTCTACTACAGGTTATGTTTTCAGCCTTGGTTCAAGACTTGTCCCATGGGTCTTTAAGAAACAACAGGCTATTGCATTTTCTTCAGTATAAGCAGAGTACCGAGCAGCGGTAAATGCAAGTTAGGAAGCCTTGTGGCTTTGACAGATCCTTTCATAGTTTGGATTCGAGCAGCAGCATCCGACCAGCCTTTGGTGCGACAATTAGAGTGACATCAAGCTCTTCAAAGACCCAGTTCAAGATCAGCGTAGCAAGAACATCAAGCTACACATGCACTTCATCAGAAATCTCATTCCTGATCAAGTTATTGAAGTGCTCTTTTCCCTACAGATGATCAAGTTGAAGACATTTTCACAAAGTCTCTTACAGAAGTGAAGTTTTCCAAACTTCGATCTATGTTAGGAGTTCAGGAAGTTTTCATTAAGGGGAGATAGGCTCTAATGCCTCCTTCCTTATCCTATTGTGTCAACATTGTAAATCCTTCAATCCTATCCCAAGTTGTTCTTAAGGGGGGATGTTATGATATTTAGACACTTAGGAGTTAGTTAATATCTACTTGGTCTAATGTGTTGTTAGGTAAAAGTGTGTTTCTTAGTGTGTTTCTTTAGTATGCATTAGTATGCATTTGTAGTTAGGAAATCTGATGGTCATGATATGTTCCCAACATAGAGTGATTCGAAGGTTCATACTCTCCTTGATCTTAATGGCCATTGATCCGTGGCTTAACACCTGATTGGTCCATGATCTTTATTTAAAGAGAATGGAGGGTCATTTTCCGATGATCGATTGTGAGAAACTCTCTTGTAAAATCTCTCTGTAATTTTTTTATTTTGCATTAATAAACTGCTCCAAGTGGCTACCTTGGTTGGGGCCATGGATGTTTCCTCGTAGGGGTTTTACCATGTGAAAACATTGGTGTGTTGATATTTGATATAGTTATGTGAGTGGTTACTAAAGGTGTTTGTCCTCTGTTGGAATACCTATATTGTCGAACAAGTCAATATTTTCTATGGATCCACAGTGTATTCGTCGATGTTCGTGATTTGAGTCATCTCGTATTTCGAGCATAGGAGTCCCTGCCTTGGAAATGGAACATATATCAATATTGTTTGATGCTTGTGTGCAGCTTTTTCCAGGTTCTCCAACCCCACGCCCTTGCATTGAAGAATTTTAAAGTTTTTTGGCTGTCAGTCTCTCTTCTGACCTCACACTTTAGGGGGCATTATGTTACACATCAAATTACCACACCTAGGTACCTCACCTAAGTGTCGCAAGTGTTGTAAAAGTGTTATATGCACCTTGTTAAGTGTCGCATACACCTCGACACCATGAAATAACATATATCACAATCCCTAGTCAATCTAGAGGAGAAATGTGTTATATCAAGGTCAAAATACTATGTCCACATGAATTAATTATTAATATTCATGAAAAGGAAATTAATTTAGTGTGAGAATCCACCTCACATTTGGTTTCCTACTTTTTAAGGGAGGTTGAGGATCTCATGGATGGTTGAAATATTTCCTTCTTAAAATTCTTGAGAGATATTTTCTCCCTAAATATCTTGGAGATCCAATTTTAGTGGATCTAATGAGTGATCCTCTCCATGGTGGTTAAGCCTCCAAATCCTATATAATGAGGGATTTTCCATGGAGAAGAGGATAGAGAGAATATTTGAGGTATAAAACTTATGATCTTGGGAGAAATATTTGAGGTATCAAACTTATGATCTTGGGAGCATCGTGCAAGGGATGGATGAGGAGGACTTGTATAGGTTGTTGCAACTGCATCTACAGATTGTAAGTGTATTTTTATTGTTCTCATTAATATATGCTTGGCAAATTTCCTTCTAGTTTATATATCTTTACATATGCTTGTCTATTATGGATGAATTGTGTTTAAACTAATCTTGGTAGAGTAGGAAGTCTTTGTTTTTTTTTCATTTTCCATTTGATTGTAGGTATCGTGTCATGCTAAAGAGCTTCGAGATCAAATTCAAATTTGATTAAGTGAGGACAAGATTTGAAGAAAGGTACATCATACCTTCTCCCTCTCTTTATTTTGATTAGCTTAACTATATTTAAAGGGATGTTAGTGTCCATTTGCATCTTTTTGTCTCGGTATTAGGGGTCTAGAATCCGAGGGAAGATCTACCTATCCGCAGGGGGATTTTCCTATAACAGAAATTGGCAAATCCACTGGGGATTCATTTTTCGTATAACCTTTACGAGTCCGAAAAAAGTGATAAAAGTATACTCGGTCACATTCTCATGTACTTGTGAGCGCGAGAAAGAACAAATACTAAGCTCAGTGTTGGTTTCATGTTTACACAAGCTTGAAATAGAATTAAACTATGCTTGTAATTTTCCAACGTAATGTCCAAAGGTTTTGAGGGATAACCATGGTGGTTGGTATTCTACCCCCAACTTGCGAAGCTAGTGGCTTAACTCTAGGATGATATTCAAATGTTGGAGACATTCCCCCCCAAGCTTTATTTCATTCGTTGACTTTGAGGTTGCCACCAATTTTTGTAATAGCTAGAGAAAAAGGATAAGGGAGAATGAAAGGAAGGTTCAAATACGAGACCTAATGAAAGACTCGACTCGACATCTATGAGATCTAGTGAAAAGTCTCAAATTGATAGGAGAGGTGACTTTCATTTTTTAATGAGATTGACACAGGAAAAGAACTATGCTCTGGACCTGTGTTTCATTTTTTAATGAGCTTTCCACATAGAAGCAAAAACTATGCTCATAGCTTATGTTTCATTTTTTAACAAGCTTGCCACAGAGAAAAAAAACTATGCTCAAGGTTCCGTGTTCAATCCACATATTTTTGTTTCATTTTTTAACGAGATTGTTACAGAGAGGAAAACTATGCTCGTAGCTTCTCCTTCATTCTGGCTTCCAAGAGGACAATGCTCTGGAAGAAATACATTTCAAGGGACAAATTTTAGCCATGGCTTCCAGGATATCTTCATTAGATGGAAGAAAAGCACTCTGGAAGGAATACATGTCAATTGCCTCGATAAGGGTAGGGATATATAGCTCTAATATCCCTATAGAAGAGATGACCATTTCAACTACCAGATCTAAGTCAGGAGAAGGGATGTATTCCCTCTCGTGCGGGGTTGAACGCATGGTGCAGGTCGCTACATAATTGACCTGTGCTAGGGTGGACATCGCTAGAATTTATGGACCATTCAAGGAAGGTGGATGGTGTTGGAAGATTGGTTGTTGTCATTGATGTCAACCCTAGTCATAGGTTTTGGACTGCAATATTGATAAAGGTATTTGGACATGAAGGAAAACGCACATGCATATACAACATCCATGAATGTATAGTATACATCATGTTGTTTATGGTGGTATGTGGCACATCACGTGGATCCTCATGGTTGAGGAGAAATGAATTTTTGAAGATGACAAAGTGAATTAAAGAAGGAAGGACATGTAGGCCCTGAAGATAATTAAAGAAAAGAATTACAAAATAAGAAAGTATCAGGTCGGACCTAATGTTAAAAGGAAGTGACATAAATGCTATAAATAAACATCATTATATATTCATTTGATACAAGTTGAATTTCAAAGGAAAATAAGAAGAAAAGAAAGTCGAATTTCAAGGGAGGATGAAGTCTTTTGGTGATGTGTTCTAAGGTATGTTATTTTCAGGTCATCTTACCATTTTTTCTATAACGTTTTTTTCTAGAATGATTCAGATGGTGAAATCGCTATGGTATTGAGAAGACATATCAAGATACCTCTGGTAAAAATTTCATCTCTTGATTCGCTATAATTATGGAGATACACTCTGTGAAAGATAGGGTTTGTGACCAGTCCTGAAGCTAGTCAATAAACAGGTGTTCCGGGTAACACAGTCATAACCTCTTCATCAAGAATCCAAATTAAGTGGGACAAATTTCATTGGAAAGAGTACAGACTATAGTTTCTTGTGTGTGAGTTTTAGAATCGGATGTTAATTATTGAGCGTGGGGAATT
>ML777277.1:299370-317330 GCA_009831015.1 Picea engelmannii | reverse complement strand
GGTCAGTGGCCTGAGTTCCTAAAGAAGGAAGGCAGAAGAACTTTTCCTGAGAGAAAATGTTGGATTCTCCTTTGTAAAAACCTTATAAAAAGGGAAGTTCACAGGTTTCTATATAGGCAGGGTGCGAGAATGACCAATTCTCACAGGTTGCACTATATCCAGGGTGCGAACAGTTCGCAGGTTGCACTATAGCTAGGGTGCGAGAATGCCAGCATGTGGGAAAAGCGAGCATTTTCTCGAGTCTTCTAGAAGGAGAAACTTCCATGGTGAGGTGGCATCCAAATGGTTTAGATCTTACTCGCTTTCATGATTTAGTGGGATCATCCTAACCTCCTCACCTTATCTTCTTCAACTTATAAAATGAGAGGAGTTCTCATGGAGAAAGTTAGCTTGGGTTCTTTGGCTTGGAATTATTAGCTTGATTAGAGTGGCTTTGAGATTTGCTTTGTCAATATAGATTGTGAGTAGCTATCAAATCTATGGTTTCAGAATCCTWGGAGCAAGAAGTGTGTGGGGAACGAAGGAAAGTAGGAAGGGACCTTACGACATCAAGGCTCTGGTTGTAAGTTTCTCTTTCAATTAATATGATGCAGTGATATATTTCTTTCCCATAAAGTGAGATCTACTTTATTACATAATTCCTTGATCATATGTATAGATTAGCTATTGGATATATTATTTGCTTTCACTTTGGTTGGTTTGTGTTGTTTTGATCTTGACTGCACAAGAGCGCTGGAGTGAAGCAAGGAACAACAGAGACCAAGAAAGTGATTACAAGGTACATATCTTCTTCTCACTTCCAATTTAATTCAATAGTTAGATCTAGGGAAAGCGGTATATTCTGTCATGTTTTGTTCTAGATCCAGGTGGATCTAGGGAGATCGGTTTGTGTCCGCACTTACGGATTTATCCAATAACAGTTTTGACCATCAGTCTCTCTTCTAACCTCACACTTTAGGGGGCATTCTGTTACAAATCAAATTACCACACCTAGGCACCTCACCTAAGAGTCGTAAGTGTCATAAAAGTGTTATATGAACCTTGCTAAGTGTCGCATACACCTCGACACCATGAAATAACATATGTCACAATCCCTAGTCAATGTGGAGGAGAAATATATTATATGAAGGTCAAAATACTATGTGCATATGAATTAATTATTAATATTCATGAAAAGGAAATTAATTTAGTGTGAGAATCCACCTCACATTTGGTTTCCTATTTTTTAAGGGAGGTTGAGGATCTCATGGATGGTTGAAATATTTCCTCAAAATCCTTGAGAGATATTTCCTCCCTAATATCCTTAAGAGATATTTTCTCCCTAAATATCTTGGAGATCCCATTTTAGTAGATCTGATGAGTGATCCTCTCCATGGTGGTTAAGCCTCCAAATCGTATATAATGAGGGCTTTTCCATGGAGAAGAGTATAGAGGGCATATTTGAGGTATCAAACTTATGATCTTGGGAGAAAGCTTTGACGTATCAAACTTATGATCTTGGGAGAAAAGTGCAAGGGATGGATGAGGAGGACTTGGAGAGACTGTTGCAACTGCATCTACAAATTGTAAGTGTCTTTTTAATGTTCTCATTAATATATGCTTGGCCTATTTCCTTCTATTTTATGTATCTTTACATATGCTTGTCTATTATGGATGAATTTGGTTTAAACTAATCTTGGTAGAGTATAAATTCTTTGTTTCTCTTCATTGTCCATTTCATTGTAGGTATCATGTCATGCTAAAGAGCTTGGAGATCAAGTCCAGATTGGATCAAGAGAGGACAAGCTTCGAAACAAGGTACAACACACCTTCTCCCTCTCTTTATTTTGATTATCTTAACTATATTTAAAGGGATGTTAGTCTCCATTTGCATCTTTCTACCTCGGTATTAGAGGTCTAGAATGTGAGGGAATATCTACCTGTCTGCAGGGGGATTTTCCTATAATAAAACCATGACTAACCACTTTGACTGGTCAACTTCTTCTATGAGCTTCTAGAATAATTTGAGTTATTTGACCTTATAGGATCTTCTAGATAATTCATGATGGTTCTTCAACTTCACGTGGCCATAACTCTCTAACTGTGAGGAGTTATGTGGCATTCCACATATCATCATAAATGGAATGACATGTACTATCCATCTATAATAGTATTACCTATAAATTCATTGATATCCATACGCTTATACCTCAAATAGACTCAGGTCCCTTACCCATGCCTTTGTGCTACCGAAATTCACTATCGAACTTCTTCCAAGGGTTGATATCAATATCTAAGGAATTATATCAATCTACAATATCACTCTCCAAGGATCGAAATCAATGAAAACCAACAATCATCACTCTCCAAGGGTTGACATCAATGACAACCAACAATCATCACTCTCCAAGGGTTGACATCAATGACAACCAACAATCCAAACCAACTTTCCATCAACCTAATCCAATTGTCTGACAACTAGAGCATCTCAATTTGATAAGTATTTTTTTATTATGTTTTAAAATTTCATCTATATCCATTAGGGTTTCATAAAACCTAACACATTTTCATTAATAACTCACTACTTAACCGTTGAAAGTTGCTAAAAGTTTGTCGCATTAATCTACTGAGGCTAGCGCACATTTTCGGTGGATTATTGGCAAGTCTTGATAGTTGATTTCTAAGTTGTAATAACTTTTTTGTTATAGCCATAATGTTGATAATTACTTCTGCAGAATTTGTTTACAACAACCTTACATTGTTTATAAAGTTTTATGCTATCTTTTTGAGCTAAACTAGTCAATTTGCTAGGTTGTCTCTTGTACCTTTCACTAATCTTCAAGAAACTTTATTTTGCAGTTGTCATTATATTTTTGTTGCTAATATACATCATTTTTTACTATTTCAATTAGGGACAGTAATATTAACTTGATTTTCCACCTAACATTATACACATATACTTGGCATGTTCTTGTGTCTTAGGTAGGTACATCACATTGTACAGGTACTCTTACCCCTTGGAAACCATTGGCTACCACCAAGAATCTTTCTCAAGCATTTCCGTGCTTATTATTTGTACCTATAGGGGATACACTTCCATCATTTCACTTTCTGTCTCATTTCCCCCTAGGGTCACCCATGATTCCCCCCTTGAGGTGATTCTTTCATCTCTAAAGTGATGGAAATTGATCAAGATGAATTTCGGTGGCCTTCCACCTATTTCAATTGGTTCATTTTGGTAGTTTTCCAGTTTAGCATTTTTTTCCTAGTTTTTGAATCCCTGAGTTTTGGGGTTGTTTTGAGGCCCTAAACAACATTTTTAGGGCTCGCCAAAATTAGACTATTGACTAAATCTAATTTTGAAGGCAAAATCTGTATTCCTCAGATAGACCGTTCCAACGGGCTATCGTGGGCCTAAAACAGAGATCGTATGAAAAAGTTACAACCTTGGGAAGTTGATGTACTAGCTTACCCCAACAGAGCCACATAACTTTTGGCACTTCATCTCCTAGGGTTAGGTTTTTGGATGTCTAGGGTTTTGGAATACATGTTTATTGTAAAAAGGCCTTCAGAGCCTCATGGTAATCATCTTCTTGCGAATGAGTGCAGTTGTCACATCTCTTCTTAGAGATAAGCCGCCGCCATTCCAGCAAGCTTGTTTTCCATTACATTTTACAATTTCAATTTATTTCCTTCTTGAATAGAAACCATTTTTATTGTATCTTTGTTATTCTATGTTAAACATATTTTAATAATTTGTATTCATTTTTTTATGCTCATAAAATCCAGATCAATGGTATCAGAGTGGTCTTCTCCTTGTTATTCTTAATGCATGTCCTCGATGAGGTCAGGGTACAAAGAATTGGGTCTCAAGCTTGTTTCTATTGAGGACAAAATATCTCGCACGCCCAAGCGACCTCTCATGGCGGAAGAAATGAAAGATGATGGAACAGAATATCCTTTCAAAATGTTGCTTGAGGAATCCCTAACGTAACAGAGGAACGAGATGATGCATAGTTTTGCGCAAATCCTTCAGCGACTACCGACAGGCGACGCATCTTCCTCGAGTGGAGGCACCACCCCCTTCAAGGTACAAATCAACTTTGATATTCCTATATTTGAAGTTCAGATAGACACAGATGTTGTAGACAAATGGTTGAATCTACTAGAAGGGTATTTTTTTGTCCATAAATTTTTGAATAGAGAAAAGATTACTTTTGCGCTCCTCAAAGTCGCTCCACATGTCAAATATTGGTGGGAAAAATTCTATGAGCAAAAGAAAATAGAGGAACCCTCATTATTTACAATTGCGGCCGCCTGGGAATCCTTCAAGGATGTTATTGAGGAACAATACTACCATGTCGGAAGTTATGACGACTTGTATACAAAATAGACCACATTGCGGCAAGAAAGATACCAAGCAGTGCCAGAGTTCACATATTTCTTCCATACCTTGCACACCAAACTAAGTATCAAAGATTTGGAGCAACATCTAGTGCTCAAGTATCACGGTGATCTACATAGATAGATCCAGACCGAAATGGAATTTTTTTACATCTCATCCTTAAGCACAGCCTATCGATATGTCGTCAAAATTGAGTAGAAGCTCAAACAAAAGACGCAGCAATTTGGGCCTGGGAACCCCTCACAGTAAAAGCTAAGAAAGGGTGGTCCCAATCCGTAGAACAAAGGACATAAAAAAGATTGGAAGTATCAGGAAAACCAGTCCAAGACACAAGCAAATAAGGACATTGAAAATACAAAGAAATATATTGGGAAGTGGTGCAACTTCCATAATATCCCTTGGCATAACATTTTTTATTTACGCTCAAAGCAGTCATTGGTGGCCGAAGTGAAATCCTCTGAATCAGAGGTGAGTTCCAACTTTGATTCAGAACCAAAAAGGGGAAGACGGATCATTAAAACAGAACCCATTTCCACCATTTCTACCACCAAGCTCCAACCTGGTGCACCAAACGAGCCAGAAAAAGGCGAGCACCTTTTCCATTCATAGATGTGGGTAAAATGCACCCTGCTACACTTCATCATTGATAGTGGTATCCAGAAGAAACTCATCTCAGCATAGGTCATCAAGCGGTTGTCCCTTCTAAAAATGTCACACTAGCAACCCTACACCATTGGATGGCTCTACCAAGGAAGCGATCTCTTTATCAGCCAACATTGTCGACTGTCGTACGACATCAAGCCCTTCAAATACGAGGTATTGTGTGATGTTTCTCCTCTTGAAGTTTTTAATTTAATTTTGGTCCAACCTTATTTATGGAAATTTCATGTTGTATATGAGTCTAGGCCTCGTAGCGTTATTATTACTTTAAAGCGTTATTATTACTTTAAACAGGAAATTGTACAGGATACCCAAGGCAATCCCACCTAGTGTTATTTCCTTGATCTATGCCAAGCAATGCAGGAAGGTCATCTCTCAGACCAGGAAATTGGTCTTCTTCATGATTCACTCTTAGAGTGAGAGAAATATCGCAGCCACATCTAAGGCCTTCATGGTCGATCTCTCCACACAACAAAAAAAAGTGGATAAGGTCATGGAAGAATACTCAGATATCTTCTCCTTTCCTATCGGGGTACCTCTGCACTACCAAGTCAAGCATCCCATCGATCTGACCCTTGATGCACCTCTACCTAATGTTCTAGTCTATCATCGTTCCCTATTAGAAAATGAGGAGATCAAGAGGTAGATCCAAGAACTACTCCACAAGGGGCACATCCGTCCTATAGCATTGTCTTGTGGGAGCCCAATCGTGTTGGTGCAAAATAAATATGGGACCTGGTGACTCTGCATTGATTATTGGGCCCTCAATGAAATCATCGTCTGGAACCGATATATGATTCCCTGAATCGAGGACCTCCTTGATCAGCTCACGGGGGCCAAATACTTCAGTAAGATTCATCTGAATTCTAGCTACCACCAGGTCCCAATAGAAAAGAAAGATGTATGGAAGATCGCATTCAAGTCAAAAGAAGGTCTTTTTGAATGGTTGGTCATGCCCTTTGGTTTGAAAAATTCTCCAACAAATTTTATGAGGTTGATGGATGATATCATGTGACCTTTAACCAATAATTTTGTAGTGGTGTATCTGGATGACATCCTCATATACAACAAGACTTGGTTGGAACACTTGCAGCATATTCAACAAGTTCTGCACACCCTACAGCAGCACAAGCTATATGAAAACTTATAAAAATGCTTCTTCGGCATGGACAGGGTCCATTGATTAGGCTACATTGTTGATCAGCATGGTGTGCATGTGGATCCAGCCAAGATCTAGGTCATCCATGACTAGTCAACCCCAACCACACTCATTGAGCTTCAAATCTTCTTGGGCCTCACCAATTTCTATTGTAGGTTCATGTTGGGATTATCTCATATCGCATGGGCCCTCATCCAAGTAACCAAGGGTGGTGGTAAGAAAAAATTCATGTGGTGAATGTCCCAACAACAAGCCTTTGATGATTTGAAGCAGCGTTTGTTCTCATCCTCAGTACTTTCATTACCGTACCTGTAACATCCCTCTGACATCGAGATAGATGCTTCATACTATGTTGTGGGTGCCATCCTCACTCAACACGGCCACCCCGTGGCATATCATAGTGAGACACTATCAGATTATTTCCATAAGTACCCTACTTGCGACAAAGAAATGTACTCCATTGTGCAAGCCTGCCACCAGTGGATACATTACATTCTTGGGAAGGAGACATTCATCCACACTTATCATAAGCCACTACAGTTCATGCAGACCCAAGGCAAATTGTAGAATGACTTCCATCAAAAGTGGTCCACATACTTATAGCAGTTCCACCTCTACATCAAGTATAAAATAGGAAGTACCAACTACGTTGTTGATTGCCTCAACCGACCTCCAGTTGCGCCACTCACCAGGGTACTAGAATCTTGCAGCCACGAGACCTCTGGATGACCCCACCTCTATGAGACAGACCCTGACTTCTCCACCACCTACCAAATGTTGGGCGCAAACTCAGTGGTTGCTAATTTCCATCTTCAGGATGGGTTTTTGTGCCATATGGGCCATATCCGCATTCCATCAAGCGAGTGCACGAAGTTGATTCGAGAAGCTCATTATAGTTGGGTGGTAGGACACTTTGGCATCGAAAAGACAGTGGCAGTGCTGCAAAAACATTTCTACTGGCCAAAACTTTGACAGGATTTCGATAATTATATTATGTCTTGCACTGCCTACGTTATTTCCAAACAAACCACTAAGAAACAGGGAATGTACACCCCTTTGCCTACTCTTGACAAGCCATGGGAATCCATCTCAATGGACTACATGTCGAGCCTTCCATCCACCAAGAGGGGAAACAACTGTGTTTTTGTGGTTGTTGATCACTTTTTCAAGATGGCGATTATGGCCGCCTACAAGAAGAGCATCACAGCAGAGGCCACTAACAAGATCTTCTTTGAACTTGTATGGGTACATTTTTGGATCCCATAAACCATTGTCTCAGATCGGGACAATCAGTTCCTCAACACATTATATTTGAGCCTCTGGTCACTTCTAGATACCAAGCTCACCAAATCAACTGCCTTCCACCCCCAGACAGATAGCCAAACCAAGGTCGTCAATCAAATGATCGTGCATATCCTACGCATGTACAATTCCAAGCAACCCCACACATGGGATGAGAGTCTTCCCTATGTTCATCATAGCTACAACCGAGCCTTGGATATCTCAACTGGACACAACCCATTTCATGAGGGGTTGGGATTCCAACCAATGGGCCCCATGGATGTTGCACTACCCTTGGCGACCACCTTGGTCGACTCGTCCCCTGCTCCACCTGAAGCTGACAAAGCCACCCAATTCATTGAGCAGATTCAGTACATCCACCAACAGGTTTAGGATATTTTACATAATTCCAATTCCAAGTACAAGCAGCGCCATGATCAACACTGAGTGCCACATAAGTTTCAGGTGGGAAACAAACTGTGGTTGCACTTGCAGAAACAACACCTTATAGGGCCCCATCAGAAGCTTAACCCACTCCATTATGGTTCGTACACCATCACCAAGTTTGTGGGTGACAATGATTTTGATCTCAACAGTCCTCCTTTCCTTGGCCTGCACCCAGTATTCAACATGGCTCTCCTTCGGCCATATTTCCCACCATTATTGGAAACCTCCTAGATAACAGAGCAATTGACACCAACAGAGCTCAAACCTGACTGCATGAAACATACATCTAGTGATCATATTGTGGACACACAGGTCAAAGGCACTAGACAGCAAAGGATTCAGCTTTATCAAGTTGTCAAAGTAGGGCAGCTCCTGCACCAAGGCAAGTGGCTCACCCGGGGCCAAATTCAGAAAAAAAATCCTCATCTGATGGGGGAACTCAACGCAATGGATACCATTGATTCCTAAGGTATGAGGATTGATCTAGATGGATTTCAGTGGCCTCCCACCTATTCCAAATGGTTCATTTTGGCAATTTTTCAGTTTGGCAGTTTTTCCTAGTTTTCAGGTCCCCGACTTCTGGGGCCGTTTTGAGGCCCTAAACAACATTTTTAGGGCTCGCCACAGTTAGATTGTAGACTAAGTCAAGTCTAACAGCAACATGTGTATTCCTCAAATATACCTTTCCAATGGGCTATCATGCGCCTAAAATAGAGATCATATGCAAAAGTTACCACCTCGGGAAGTTGATGTACTAGCTTACCCCAACGGGGCCCACATGAATTTTGGCGCTTCATGGGTTTTGGAATTCGTGTTTATTGTAAAAATGCCTTCAGATCCTCATGGTAACCATATTCTTGCGAATGAGCGCAGTCGTCACATCTCTTCTCAGAAATAAGTCGCCATCATTCCAGCAAGCTTGTTTTTCACTGCATTTTACAGTTTCATCTTCTTTCCTTATTGAATAGAAACCAATTTTATTGTATATTTTTTTATTATGTGTTAAACATATTTTAATAATATGTATTCATTTCGTTCTTCTCATAAAATCCGGATCATAAATACCTACCTAAGGTGAAATTGGGTAGGTGTTCTCTTAGTTGTCTCCATTTGGTGATTGGGTCGGGCTTTGCCCAACCTACAACTTGTGTGATAACACAATGCATCTTATGGTAATCACCGCTAAGATTCTAGAAAGTGCACCAATTGAGATAAACACACCGGTGCATTCTATTAATCGAATGCACTGCCTAGTTTTTGAAGCACAAATTTCCTCTGCGATGTGTCACATAAATAAAACACACAAGTAATGTCTACTACAACATTGTGATCAAAATACATAATAATTTACCATCTCAGTTCATTTTATGGGATGCCCCATCACTGGTGTGTTATAATACAAATGCATTGGCACCAACGCATACCGGTGCATTACTTTAAACGAAGTGCACCAGGGCAGTTAAGTCACTTGTATCAGACAAAATAGTTTAAAAATTATCATTATGGTGTGCATTGTAAAATGCACTCATTAACGGTGCATCATGAAAAGTAAATGTACTAGTTATAAGCATCTGTTGCACAAACTAACATAGAGATTCGGTACATTTAATATAACCCAGTGCATTGCGTGGTTTAACACCAACCCTTAACACATGTGTTATCTATCACAACACACCGCTATAGATGTTGGTGCTCAACTAGCAATGACATGATGGTGCATTATATTTAACAGATGTTTTTTCGGTGCCTAATGTCTGATAAGGAGAACCATACATGGTGCATGTGTATTTGTTAAGAGCACCACTTACTTTTTCACCTTTTTTTGCAAACATAAACTATTTTAAGTTTTTTATAAATACAAATTAGTTATATGTGTTTATTTTTTATATTTTAAATTCATTTCATCTATACATATGTGCCTAAAAAGTATTTTATGTGAATCAGATATGTCGACGACACTGAGCGCAATAGCACCAGTAGTAGAAGCCAGAATAAAAACAATTCAATTCACAATCTACATATCCAAACCTCCACAATTAAATTTTGTGGAGGTTTTGCTTTGCGGATGCAAAAACATAGGTCACTCTTTGATGACTCTAATAATTTAATGCATGGACTCGATCTTCTTACACTTCCTCGGTGCTCTACCTCACATCTCCTCCTTCACGGGCCATTAACTTTCTCCAAGATACCATCTTCATCATTCATGTAGCCATAATATGAATTGGCATCAATTCGCTTGTAGATTGCATACCTACACCTCATATTTTCTCCTCGAGAGGCCTTGTCGAATAGCTCTCTGAAGATGGGGAGTAATTTCATAGCCCCTAAGTATCTGTAACTGGGGCCCTTTCTTGTGGCAACGATCATATCAACTTCATTCCCTTCCAAGTTCGTCATATTGGACCCTAGTTTGGCCTAATTAGAACTGCCAAGATCTACAATTGGAGCTTCCCAGTGCCCCTTTTTCCTATTCAAAAAGAAAGGAACCTGGTGGATTTCTTAATTATAACAATGTGTCAGCCTCAATATTGACCGAAGCTCCATATTGTATATTTAATAGAAGTTAAGAAGCTCATTTGGAAAAAAATTGATGATCCATAATCTTTGTCAACATGTCTTATCACTAAATATTAAGCATTACCTTGGCTTTAGCCTGCTCCTCCATGATATCCTCACCCATGTACTTACTAAGAAGTTCATCATGTTTCTTCTTCTCCACAACCATGTGCATTATTGTTTTGTCATATAGAAGGGGAACATAGGTAACAAACTCTCACTCTCTCTATTGTTGGTTTCCCTTGTCCTTCTCTCCCATTTCTTCCACCACGTCATCATCTTCCTCGAATAGGACCAGATTAATGGAAATGACGTCCTCACTCTTGATCATAAATATAGTCTACCTATAGATAGACTTTATCCTCCACCACTCCCTCAACACTTTGGCCCGCATATCCTCCTCTGCATGCCACTCAACTTTCTCCAAGATATCATTCTCGCCATCATTGTTGCCATAATAAATGGTGTCAATTCATTTATAGATCGCATACATAGATCTCATGTTCTTCAACTCGCAACGCTTATCAAATATCTATTTGAATTTGGGGAGGTTCTGAGCTGCACTTGTACAATTGGTTGCTATAAGATTCTAACATGACATCTTCCAGCAATTAATTATACAAATGCGACTGAGAAATTCCTCCTCAGTGTCAAATAGCTATTCGATAACCCCCCTGAGACGAAGAAGAGGAGGTATTGGTATGCAATCTACAAGCGAATTGACATCAGTTATTATAGTGACAACGATGACTAGAATGATATCATGGAGAAAGTCGAGCGGCCTACAGAAGAGGAGATGCAGGGCAGAGCGCTGAGAGATTGGAAGAGGATAGAGTCTATCTAGAGGGAGGCCATGTTGACAATCAAGAGTGGCAAGTTTGTTTCCATTGAGTTGGTCCTATTTGTGGAAGATGAGGATGTGGCAGAAGAAATGAGAGAGTAGGACAAAGGAAACCAACAACAAAGAGAGCGAGAGTTTGTTTCCCATGTGCCCCTTCTAGATGAGAAATCGATTGAGCACATGGTTGTGGAGAATAAGAAACATGATGAACTTCTTAGTAAGTACATGGGTGAGGATCTCATGGAGGAGCAGGTCGAGGCCAAGGCAATGCTTAGTATTTAGTGATAAGACATGCTGACAAATCTTATGGATCATCAGTTGTTTTTCCAAATGAGATTCTTAACTTCTATTAAATATACAATATGGAAATTAGGTCAATCTTGAGGCTAACATAGTTTTATAATTAAGACATGCACTAGGGTCCTTTATTGATAAACAGGGAAAAGGGGCACTGGGAAGCTTCGACCATAGAGCTTGGCAGTCCTAATTATGCAAAATTAGGGGCCAAGATGATGGAATTGGAAGGGAACAAAGTTGATGTCCTTGATGCCAGAGGCAAGGGCCCTGGTTACAAATACTTTGGGGCTATGAAATTCCTCCCCATCCCCAAAGAGATATTCGATAAGCCCACTCGAGGCGAAGAAGAGGAGGTGTAGGTATGTGATCTACAAGTGAATTGATGCCAATTCATATTATGGCTACAAGAATGGTGAGAATGGTATCTTGGAGAAATTCAAGTCACCCACGGAGGAGGAGATGAGAGGCAGATCATTGAGGAAGTGGCAAAGGATCGATTCCATGTGCTAAATTATTAGTGGCACCGAAGAGTGACCTATGTTTTTTCCTCCGCAAAACTTTAATTGTGGAAGTTTGCATACGTACTTTGTCAATTAAATTGTTTCTCAATGCATTTTTACCTAACAACCACTATGGTTCGATTACAATCGCACTGGTGCACTATAAACAGTATAGCACACATGTATATTGTGTTTTTTCAAATCATGTTGATTTTGTTGTTGTTGTTGTTTGATTTATAAAACACACATGTACGCTAATGATTTCTCTATTTTTAAAATAAATTTAAGATGTATCACTCATTAGAATTTAGAGTTTTCATATAATGTTTAACTTTCATTTTATGAAATCGTTTACTTTGGATTGTAATTGCAAAAACTTAAACAATTTATGTCATATTTAATGTTAAATTCATCTTCAAGGTGAAGTTTTTATTTTCGAGCAAGATACAATATATGTTGATTAAATATGTTTACAAAGAAAAATTACTTTTATGAAATGTTATTTTTTCATTTATTTTATTGATAACATTATAATAATCGTTCATAATTACATTTATAATTGTTATATTTATGAGTAGAGATAGTACAAATAGCTTCTATACTGGGATGTTTGTTTTTTTTTCAATTATTATATTTGGATGACTTATGCCAAGTGTCATATTAGACTATAAAATGCACCTCACTTTATATTAATAATACAAACAAATTAATAAAGATATTAATAGAATCATGTTTTTTTTAGTTTGAAGGGGATAATGTCAATTTTTAAAAAATGATTGTGTTAAAATTTTATTGAAAAAACAAAGACATGTATTTTTAAATTATGATACATGTTACACAAAAACTATTAAAATAGTAAGAAACAATAGCATTTTTAGAGAAAAAAAAAATATATATATATATTGAATCCATAGAAATAGATTTATAGATGCATGCAATTTCATCAAAGATGATTCTATGTAAACTATTTCAAAATATTGTAAAAATCAAACACAATGACAAATGATTTGGAAATGATGAATTTAATTAATTTGTTTATTCAGTCCCAACCACCACCATGTTTTTAACGCAAAATAAAATTTGACATAAATTCGTTATATAACGTGGGCATATGATACTTTTCCTCCCAAAAATTTTAATTTTACATAATGTGCATGCATCCTATGACATTAGTGTTCTACGTAAATTCTACAATTACTAATATCATTCTCATATTTTTTGCAATCGTGTAATAAAAATCATTTTATTAATACATATGTTTTATCAAATAACTAATATGCAACTATCATTTGTCCTCCACAATTAACCTTAAGAGATCATTAAATAAGTGATGCTTTCCATATTCCCTTTGTGAGTCTATTTGATATTATAGGGCCCTTTGCATCATGAATAATCCATAAAGCACTGAATGGAAGGGCAAAGACATTATTTTTCACACGTGGGTCATGTTAGGCCCTAATACAATCCCTAGTGTGCAAAGCATATAATGGCTAAGGTTCATTATTAATATATAAAAATATAAAAAATATTAAGAAAACTCAATAAATAAAATAAACAAAAGTCCATATGTAGAAGTTATAGGGAGCTTAGTCCCCATGTTTGATGTAATGATTGTAACATGCAACCAACTATTTTATAAAACTAATGTTGAATTAAGCAATACATTTACATAAGTTCTGTTGAAAATCCTAAAATGCAATTACTCAATCATCTTTTTCTTACTTCCTAATGGGACTTCTAAAGGTAGACCCAATGGAAGGCATTTTTTATGAGTCGTTGGTTTTTCTTGTTAAAATTTCCAGAAGTATAACCATTCATGCACATACAATACATGGAAATCATATGTTTGTATTTGAAAATATTCAAGTAATCAGACCGACTATAAAGAGGACCACAAAATGGCATAAGTGCCACTGATTGTTTGGGAGGAACAGTGTCACTAATTGTTTGGGAGTAACAAATAGATGTGAAAGGATAAACAAGACAAGATTTGCAACATCTATTTTAGACTTGGAAATCATATAACTATTACCACAAAAAGAGAATTTGGTTCCAACATCAGCCACAGGCATGGACGACAGCCAAGCACCATAGAAAGATCGATTGTAACTAGTTTGGTATTTACTTTCTAGATGGATAGGAATAGAGAAGCCATCACTACCTTCCAACAATTGAACATACTTTGGGTAGTCTATCATTAATATAATGAAACAATGTGACACATTGAGGGTTCTTCTTCAACCCTTTACATTTTGAACAACCACATACCATTGGCATGTCATAAAAGAGATCCAATTCATGGTGTAATATCGTTGACCTAGTCTGCAATTTATTGGAAGATGGCATGTTACAATCGGCAGGGTAAAGCAGTTGTCCACTTTCATCAAACATTTTCCTGCTGTATATTTCTCTTGATAAGAGTTTGCGGCATTTTTGCACTGGTTGAATATCTTATTCATCCAAACGCAATCCCAATTTATGATCCTACAAAATTTAATGAACAACTATTCAAATGCATGTGCATAAATGACATAAATTCAATCAAATATATGAATTATAAATAAAATCTAGACTTACTCCAACTAGTGAGGGAGAAGTTGACAAACTTTCAACGATATGGAATGAGCTGGAATCTAAAGTATTGGTCATTTGATATTATAGCCTTATTTTCCCTGCATTTGAGCCAAAACCATCGTCAATACGTGCATGAATCCAATATTAAAATTTATCGATGTGTTTATATATTTTATAATCCAATAGTGTGTATATATATGCAGAATGCATCGGTGCAACAAACTATGAAACACACCAAACTATCACATCTGTTACAACCTTTGCAAACCAAAACATCTGTAAATTTTAATAGCAGAGGTTTGCATTTCTATTTTGTCAATAAAATTAGTATCTTGGTACCATCATTGTCTTTTGTCCTATAAAATCCTTGACCTCTTTGTACCAGTCATCGTTGCACTGTAAAGTTAGAATGTTTTCACAAAGATTCATCTGAAGAGGAATCACCGAAAATATGCATGGTCTCTAACTCAACACATCAACCATTTTGTTCATTGTTCCCTTTATGTAAGTAATCTCAGAATCATACTCGCTACGCAACTCCGACCAACATCGTTGTCGCGCAATCAAGTCACCTTGCGTAAAGATGTGTTGTAGTCCACAGTGGCATAAGTTCTCGTCATGCTCCTCCATCATCTGAGAGTAAATCAAATTTCATCAATGAATACTTGGATGAAATTGTCTAAGTACTCGTGGAACACCCCATTCATCAAACTCATAAATACACCTGGGGCATTTGTCAGCCCAAATGGTAAAACAGTAAACTCGTAATGTCCAAACCTCATCTTAAAGGTGGTCTTATGGATGTCATCCTTCTTGATCCGTATGTGGTGATACCCTAATCTCAAGTCAATCTTTGAAAACATCGTTGCGTCTTTCATCTGATCGAATCAATCATCAATCCTTGGCAACGGGTATCGATTCTTGATTGTTTCCTTGTACAATTGATGGTAGTCAATGCATAGTCTCCATGACCCATCCTTCTTTCATATGAAGATAAAAGGCGCACCCCGCAGTGACACCTTAGACGTATAAGTCCTAGGTCCAACAACTCCTTCAATTGAATTTTCAACTCTTGTATCTTCGGGGTCGACATTCGATAAGGCATTCTTGTTATCGGTTCAATCCACGGTTTTAAGTCTATGGTAAATTCCAATTCCCTCTCTGGCAGCATCCTAGGTAACTCCTTAGGGAATACATCCGCAAACTCTCTCACCACTGGAAGGTGTTCTATACCTTCCTCTACACCCTTCTCATTTAATGCAAGGATCGCATAAATCTTACCTCCCTTGCACATGCTCTTCCGTAGCTGCAAAGAAGAGATGAACCTCAGGGAAACTCCTTGGTTCCAACCTACAATCACATGTCTTTTTCCCTCATCATCGACCAAGCTCAATTGTTTCATCTTACAGTTGAGTATTGCCTCATGTGATTCCAACCAGTCCATACCGATCACGACATCATAAGATCCTAAGATCATGACGTACAGGTTGGATTTGGTGACAAAATCTCCCAGATTAAGGCTACAGCCTGTAACCTTCCCACCAACCTTTTGTTTGGCTCTTGAAGCCATTTCTACTAAGATAAAATCATCATGTTTAACTGCCTTTACCTTAATTCTCTTTAGTGATGACCCAGAAATGAAACTCTCTATATCACCAAGATCTATCAAAATACTCAGGGTCTGGTCAACGACGGTACCCGACGTCTCGAGCATAGTTGATTGGTTCTCTGCCTGGCGGTTATTCACCATTGCATGAATTTGATGGGCCTTGCCAAAATCTTCCACGGTAGTGGGTCTGGCTGATCCATATGATCTAGTCCTCTCCACTGGGCAGTCATGCTGGTAATGTGGCTCCCCACATGTCCAACACCCTTTCTCTGGTCCAGTACTCCTGGTACCCGAAGTAGAAGCTGACGGCCCACCGGCCTGGAATGTTGGTTTGTTCTGATGAATAGACCTAAATTGTTGTTGTTACGGTCGACGTTGTTGATGATGTTGTGGTCCTAGGTAAGGATTCTACTGCTGAGGCGTTGGTCGTCAAGGTGCAGTGAAAGTGGATCCTCTCTAGAAACCATGATATCCTGGTGAATTCCTAGCTAGTGTCTAATGTTGTTGCACACCAGATGACACCTGCCCTGATGGTCTCATTGGAGTCCTACTCTAAACCCTGCTGACAAGCTCCTCCTCTGTTATGAGGGCCTTCTAAACGAAATCATGCAAGGATTGAGGCATCAAAATCCTAACCTTTGCACAAATGTTGACATTAAGGCAAAACATGAACCTGTTGACCTTAAGTTTCTCGGCATTCAAGTGTGGAGCATACCAAAGCTGCTCCATAAAACATGCATCGTACTCAGGCACCGTACATCCTCCCTCTTGCAAGGCGTTGAAATCGTTGAGTTGTCACTCAATGAATTCCTCTGATAGATACCTCTATCGGCACCGTTCCTTGAAAATTTCCCATGACACGTCTTCGACGACCATGCTCAATTATGGCAGGAGTGTCTTCCACTGTTAAGAACCCAATACTGAATACAAAATCACCACAATAGATATAGAAGAACAATATGAAAAATCTCCTTTATTACCATCAAACCCTTGAGGTAGGGCAACACCGTACAATGGATCCTATTATGGAAGGGATCCTCTCCTGTTCACTTGCCTCTTCGAGGGGGCATCCTCCTATTGAGACACCGCTCCAAATACAATACTTCTCTTCATGTCTCATTACATTGCTTGAACCCCTTTATATAATCCTACCATCACCTAAGAACATTCTAGAGGAGGAATCTTCTAGAAGTAGAACCTTCTAAGAAGTCCTCTTACATTTATTATATCTAATTACCCATTTATTATATCTAACTACCATAGTGGGCCTTATTTAATAATATAGTGGAACTAGTCCACCTTACATTGAATGACCTCCACTATTATCACTAGGGGCCCTCTAGGCCCCCCCACTACCTATCTAGCTACCTTACATTCCATCCCCCTTATGAAAGCGTTGTCCTCAATGCTTGATATACAACCATATACCAGGGTCCCATGGATAATTGTGGACCATAATGATGAAGAAGACTGAAGAACCAAGGTCCCATGTAGAAAGGAAATCTACCATGCTGAAGTAGTCCAACCACCATTGTAAGCCCTGGTCCCATGTCCAAGTGCTCATGTGAACTCCCCGTGGAAGATTTTGGAACCCAATAACCAACTCCAAATGATGCTCCAAAGACTAACACCTATCATGTGGATCCAAA
>ML777277.1:285340-298041 GCA_009831015.1 Picea engelmannii | reverse complement strand
TAGAATATGCAGGAGGGACACTAGTAATAATCATTGGCTCTTGATTTGTCATATGAGCAGATGTTAAGAACCAAAGACCTGAATACAAAATATCACAATAGATCCAAAGATATCTGAATACAATCACCACACAAGATATATGAAATCATATAGAAAGCCACAACTTTATTATATCAAACCCTTGAGGTAGGGCAACACAATACAATGGATCCTATTATGGAAGGGATCCTCTCATGTTCACTTGCCTCTTCGAGGGGACATCCTCCTATTGAGCTACCACTCCAAATACAATATTTCTCTTCATGTCTCATTACATTGCTTGAACCCCTTTATATAGTGCTACCATCACCTAAGAACATTCTAGAAGAGAAATCTTCTAGAAGTAGAACCTTATAAGAAGTCCTCTTACATTTATTATATCTAATTACCCATTTATTATATCTAACTACCATAGTGGGCCTTATTTAATAATATAGTGGACCTAGTCCACCTTACATTGAATGACCTCCACTATTATCACTATGGGACCTCTGGGCCCCCCTACTACCTCTCTAGCTACCTTACATCCACCATAGAAGAGTTATCCCCTTCAGTTGAAAGACCGCCATGCAAACCTTCATTTTGGAGGTATAATCATGAAGTGCAAAGAACATCGCCATATTCTCCAACCATGCCTTGGCGGCTGCGTCATCCGAGGCACCAAAGAACTCGAGAAATTTGACCTTCTCAAGTTCACGGTGAATACTACCAGTACTGACCGGAGCACGCGGTGGACCCTCGGGGGGTGTCGGGGCCTTGGCCTCATCTCTATCTAAACAGCTGATCAATGCCTCAGGAATCCATTGAAGGGACCTCATCAAACCACATAACCCACAACTATTTTTTCCTACCCGACAACCTGTTCGTCTCCCTGGGGGTTAGACCCCTCTGGCGCAGGTTCTACTGGAGGGGTCACGCCTCCTCCCCTGGAACCACGTCGTGAATCTCTACAGTGTCATCTAATTGTGCTTACAACATGGGTAGGTTAAGTTTTATATAGCGCTAGGTTATTACTCAAGGGTTTACTGTAGCGGAAAGCATGGTGATCCACAATCGCAGGGTTGAACCCGCTCTAATACCATATGTAACGTCCCCATCGTTATAATGTGTAACGTTCATTTCGTTATGACTACAAACGATGCAACGCAAAAGAAAAAAAATTTATATTTTTTTTAAGCAAGAAGGCAACAACGACAACAGTTAAATAACACAACTTGACAATGAACACAATGCATGCAGATCAGGAAACAGACAACAACGACTCAACATAATCGCACATCATGCAATTGACGAAACATGTGATAATCAAAAGACAGATAAAAATGACTAACCACTCGACACAAGAAAAACAATGCCTACAAGCTAAAGGACAACATAAACAACCTGACACAATGGCTTTGACAACCAGTAACTAGAAACCTCTACGGTGTGCAAAACCAAATGCATTAAAGCATTACAAAACCAAGTACCAACATCGATTACAATGAACAATACGCCCACATCAGGAAGCACAAGACTCCAGTCAGGTTATCATTCGAATCGATCCATCAGGGCACGCAATGATCCCCTCATCAGGAATCCTATCGTCACAAGGCGATAGGCGTGACAGTAACCCTGGCACAACATAACATATCTAGACCAATAACCTAAGAAAAATCCAATGCATTAGGAGACCAAATTAGATGACAAAAATACATGAAGACTATACCCAAGCACCCAAGAAACAAGTCGACAAGATGCAAAGTGACATCATTCAATAATTAAATTGAGCAACCAACTGAAGGATTTCTCGTTTTCTTATGAGGCACCTTTTTATACTCCACATACTCTTATAGATGACAGATATTGTAATTGGTCGAAAACAATGAAAATGTTTTGATCCTGCCCGCACGACTAGATAATAATGCAGTTGTCATCCATGTACGATATGAATAACCATATTTATCTTTCACTACTGCTCCCACTGAGAAAATGCTCTACTCTGTCCATTTTGTAAAGAGGATAAGATAAAATGTTTATTTTAAACCATTTGTAATCAAAAGGATAGTATCAATAAGCCAAATTCATAAAGGTAGTGGCTTCTCTCCCATTTCCGTTAAACTTTCTTTATCTGGCACAGCCTAGTGTATCATTGGAAGGAACAAGTAGGAATTCTGATGGCAATCCAGGAAAGCTTGAACATTAAAATAAACAAAAAGTGTGGAACATCAAATTGTAGCAAGATCGTCATACAGATTTCAAAAGTTTTGTTATATTTCTTTATATAGGCTCTTTACAAACGCATTTATTAAAAACGTTTACATATTAAAAATGTTTACACTATCGCAGCACTACTAAACTTGATCATAACCTCTAGCACAACTCTGTACTCTAAGTGCCTGGAAGCATGGATATATACCTTGCACTTTTATTATTTATAATTAATAGATTGCGGATAAAATTCTATTATTCACTAAACAAATATGAATCAATAAAATAAATATGCAGCAACAAGAAGAATGTACGTTTTTCTCCATAATTGTATCATCATGTCTAAGTAATAAGAGTATATGTAGATGATTTATCCGTGCTACATACAACATGTAAATAAGAATATAAAACGAGAAAACATGATAGCGCATAAAGTGACATCATACATGGTAGCGCTGTCATACAATACATAAATTATTGCTATCCATGATATCGTTGTATATCAAGAAATTCACTGTGTTTTTAACATATATAATTGCATAACTAAAGAACAATAAAACCATCACTAAAATGTTGTTGAAAACGAATAATTCGTTGTCTAAACAACAGATAAATTCATTGTCTAAAAATTTAGTTGTCAGACAAACAAAATTGTTGCCTATTAATAAATCCATGTCTAACCTATTATATTTTTATTCATTAATAACGTCCATATAGAATTAAAATCGCTATCAACAAGTAAATGATACGGTAATTATTTGAAAATCATTGTCAAACCGTCTGTATTATTGTTTAAGAATTGGTAAATAGTTGTGTAACTCGCTGTGTGAAACGGCTATATAAATTTGTTGGTAAATGCTATACAAAATGAAATAAAACGCAGTGGTGAAGGATGGGTGAATTCATTGTCAACAACATTAAAAACGCAGGTATATCAACAGTGAAATTCGATGGTAAATATATCATTGTGTACTAACATTCATAGATGAGATATCAATGTGTAAATTCCACGAAAATCATAGTGTGAATGTTGTGTAATGTGCCACGAAAATAGTGGTGTGAATGTTGGGTAATGTGCCACAAAAATCGTGGTGTAACTGATGTGTAAATGCCCAGAAAATCGTGGGGTGAGTGTTGTGTCACATGAAAAGAAAACCGTCCAGAAATAAAATCGATGTCAATCAAATTCACCGAGTAATTATGTTTAAAAGGGAAAAATTTGAAACCTTACACAATAACCCTCTTCCCAGAAAAGGTGTTGTGTAAATACATTTAAAAGTGAAAATAGAACTCTACAAGAATGGATCTATGCCCAACTAAATCGCTATCCAAAAAAAATGCAGATGTTTTACCATTTCAAAACGTTGGGAATCATTATATAAAATGTGGTCTATCTTATACAAAATTGTGGTCTAACATATATATCGTTGTGTAATGTGATAATGCAACATATCAAACGCCAAGAAAAATCGTTGTGTATGAACCATAAGGATACAAAACTAAGGAACAGTAAAATCCCAACCAGAATGTTGTGTAAAAACTGGTGGAAGGTTGTGTAAAATGGCAAGCAAAACATGGTGTGAAAGTTGTCTATAAAAGGGAATCGCAGAGTGAAATTTTGGGATTGATCATTCAAATCGCAGAGTTTAAACATTCCAAAGAAACGCAGACTTGATCATTCAAGGAAAATTAGAGGTAATCATTCAAAAGAAATGTAGAGATAATCGATCAAGAAAACACTAAGATGCTCATTCACAAGGAGGACGCAAGGATTAGAGATCAATCAGAAAATAAAAATGTATAGATGAGTACAGGTTCAATAACTGGGCAAAATTTATCCTTCACTTATTATCCGTGCATAGGAAAGCAGAGAATTTGAATCTATAAGTCTTTAAACACTGGAGTGACGACTGTCGATTCGGCTCCTGGACGACTACTCAAGCACGGACTAATAACTTAAGGGATAAGGAACATAAGATAAAAACACAATTTTTCTTCATATTAATCAATAAAAAAAATGCAGAGAAGTCATTGCAATTAGAGGTTGGGTTCGCCATGGGAAATCAATTCAAAACACCGCGAGCATAAGGCTAGGATGACTTTAAGTTCTTTGATCATAAAACGTTGGGCTCATCAAGACAAATTGTTGAAGATAAAAATGAAATATATGGATAGTGTTACGTTGAATAAAACATAATCTTTAACACATTAGAAGTACATTACTGAAGGTGTAGGAACAATATTTAAACTACCATTCAATACAAATATACACATGTGTACCGTAGCCAAATGTGAAAGCTCTGAGTCATTGACCCACGCGTGCTCCGTCTCTCTCCCTCTTTCTGATCGATTTGACCTCATCGGTACCTCCCAGCCAATGCTAGGGGTACTCTTCTTCCCCCTGAGCCCCCTCGAGCCACAAAGGGGCCACACACACAATACCAGAGAATACTAGCACCTAGCTCACCTCACAAGGTCGAGCTACCACTCGTTACTCGAGCTGGGTATCCCAACTCCCACAAGAGAAAGTTCAATCAAGATAAAATTTCAGCAACGTGACGTTACGTAAAAAGATGAGATCCATACTCCTCCTCCTCCATCATTTTTATATAGTTTTTAAGTAATTAGTTTCTCAAATTCTCATTCAATTCTTTTTTCAATTAATTAATTTTGAAAAACCTCCCATGTACACATGTCGCCCGATCCCCTAGTTGCACCAGAAAATCAATTTTATTAATAAATTAAATATTCCTATTTCCCTCATCCACCTAAGACAATTCCTAAAAACGCTCCTCGGTGTCCCAAAATTCCCTTACATTTCTTAAATGACTTACGCCTTACTTAATTCCTAGATGAGTTCATAATTAGAAAGTTCCAAAGGCAATATTCCTTACTAAGTTAGACATTCATCTTTTTCTTTAAGTTTCCTATTTCTTTTAAGTTTCCCCCTTTTTCCTTTTTAACTAAAAATAAATTTAGCAAGTGTAGATAAAACAACCATTTACCCTTTTTTCCTTTTTAATTAAAAATTAATTTAGCAAGTGTAGATACAACAACCATTTACCCTTTTTTCTTTTTAATTAAAAATTAATTTAGCAAGTGTAAATAAATAAAAAACAATCATTACCCCTTTTTAAAATTTAATCCTCCATTATAATTTTGACTTTAATAAATAAGTTTGAATTTCTTACCCCCCTTCTTGTTACATGTTTATTTATTATTTATTTATTTTTGACAACATGTTCTAGTTAGACCTAGGTTTTAATTTCACTAGGTTGGGCGACATTTTTTTATTAGGGAAAATTGTTTTTAAACCTTACTTATCACATCATTCATTTTAAGGCCGACTAGGTTTATTCACTTACCCGTTAAAATTGCAATGTGCCCTTCAGGACGCACTACGTGCTCCAAGGGTGCCACTTGCCTCTTTCCTTTTTCCTTGTGCGACATGCTCCAAGGGTGTCACTCACCTCTTTCTGTTTTCCTTGCTCAGCGTGCCCTTCAGGACACACTACGTGATCCAAGGGTGTCATTCGCCTCTTGACTGACTTTGGTAGACATCAAACCCCTGGAGTCAATACTCCGCCAGGTGATCTTGTGGGAGACTAAGGGCCTCTAAGGAATAAGGCCCCCGCCTTATTGCGCACCCCTTAGAATCATCATGAGTGACTGTCATAGTCTTCCCTCATGGCATCGTGGGTATTCTTGAACTAGGTATTCGTTAACCTATAATTCGATCCATAGAGGGAGTGTTAATAAGTTGTGGCAGGGTTGTTTCCACACCTCTCCCTCAATTTCTCTGGTTGTCCTGCGTGGGCCCTCCACTCCACATGTGAGTCTGGTTGGAAAGCTATCGTCAGTCGAAATCCATCAACGAATCATGTCATCAATAATAATCAATCATCATAACATCTAATCATGTGTACATATGTCACATCAACAACATTCAAACCCCAAACAACCCACTCCCTAACTCGATCTAGAGTCCAAGGGGTTTCAACGATGCATCTGCATCCTTAATGTCCAAATTCATGCACACTCAGGGGAACCCAGTCAATAGCACCTGTCTATGTAAGTGCAACAAAATAACATATCATCATATCCATAATATCTCATAATCATAATCAAACGACCAATAGTATAATAATTTGGATCACTTGCAAGCAAGTGTCCTCAAAGAATAAGTTCGCTCAGTGCAAAGGTATGTGATCATTCATTTATTCTTTTATATACACCAAATTTATTTATCATACTAATTTTCATTTTTTTTGTTGCAGAAAAGAAAACAAAATGGAACCCAATCAGCACATAAGACATGACGACAAGGAAAAAAGGGTTGATCACAAAGTTTGTGAGTACTTATGTTTTCGACATTACTCAAGTTTTCATATTTATTGTAATATGTATATTTGAATAATTAATTTACATTGATCCATGGATGTCTACTAATAGGTGCTAACATACAAATAAGAGCCAACGGAACAATTGATCAACATTGGGTTAACTAAAGGTTGTGATTAAATGTTGAAGTATCAAGGTTTAATTGAACAATTTGTAAGTAGCTATGTTGTTTAACTTCCCTTGTTTTATAATTAATGGAACAAGAAGAAACCTGTATATTAATTATATCGACTATGCTTTGTCATGGTGTATTAAACATGCAGGAAACAAAGTATATAGAGGAGCCAGCATAAAATCTTGCGATAACCAGCATGAGGCAAGGCTTTGAAACGATGTGTGTGTTTTATGAATTAATCATTGATTTGGTACATTTTTTTATTTACACTATCATGTATATTCTTCTATATTATAAAAGTAAATTTACTTATTGCGAATTTTTTCTATGTTTGTAGATCGAACAGGAGCAGTTGGACCGTCAACGACAAGTCGAGCAAGAAAACATTTGTTTAGATAACCAAAGTACAATATCACCTAAAACTGATGAGAAATTGAGGAATGCACACAACTCAAGCAATGACATCAGTTCAAGTGATGAATGACAATCAATATAACTGAATGTTACTGCAAGTTGTATGTTGTTTTGTAATATCGATCTATAAAAATCAAGGATATTTTTGCTTAATTTAGTGGACATAATGTACCAATTGCATGAGGACATGTTACCAATAATTATAACAATTACATATTGGTTCCATTTTTATTATTGTGGACGTTTACGTTGTCTCGTTTTGTATGACCATGTGTCTCTTATTCATATATAATAAAATGGGGTTGTTATTTTATTGCATTGTCAAATGTTGTAAAATATTGCATTGTTGATTAACTAATATGTGAATGATTTGCATTGTTGAAAATAATGGATTAATTAATATGTGAATGATTTTACATTGTTGCAAATAATAGAGGTGTAATCCATTGGATAAGGCATTGATGTTTTCATTATATCAAAATGCAATAACAAAAAAAAATGACTATAACAATATTTGTAAAAAATACAATTAATTAAAATATATACATATCGATGCATTCTTATGAACTCACAAAATGGTGCCTGGAATTATATAGACATCGGTGCTTTTTAAGGGGTTATATGCACTGGCGCATATTAAGAGTATTAAAGCAACAGTACATATTAATTATACTGAATCATCGGTGCATAAAATGTGTGATAATATATATCATTTTGAAATTATACGGTGGGCATGTGATAAATACGCATCATTTATTTAAATTTAATAACAGCACCAGTGCTTTAAAAAACTTAAACGCTCTGGTGTGTTTAACAATAAAAGCTCCTCGGTGTGTTATATTTAGTATACACATTGAAACGTATAATAAATAAAATATAAGCATATTGGAGTTGTATATAACAAAATGAGAATCTGGGGCATATTAACCGTAACCGTCTTGGTGCATTTGTTTTATATGTAAGAATCAGGGAAGCAATGTAATGGTGAACCGACATGTGTTTGTCTTATTTACACATCAGGGTATTTTCATGTAATGATGCCCAGTGTGGTTTTGTTTTTGTTTGCACCGAGAATTTATGTAATAGCGCACCAATGCTTTTTTTGTTTTATGTACATTATGGGGAATTTTATGTAAGTTCATTCCAGTGGATTTTAGGTTTTGGTACGCCCTGGGGCATTTTATTTAAAGGTGCACTGGTGCATTTTTTACAATAAAAGCACTGGAAAAAAACATCTGTTGCAACCTCTGCCCGCCCAATTTTTTTTAGTTATATGGATTATCTATAAAAACCTCTGCTAAAACCTCTACAACCAATAGAGGAGGTTGTAACGGAATTTTTTTAGAAAATTTGTCAAATTTTGTAACACCAAAAACCTCTGCAAAAACCTCCATTAGAAGGTGTTCTCCTTGTAGTGAATCTTACATTATGTCTCCAATATTATGGATTGATGCTCGTATTGGAAGTTGTTCATTGTGGTATGTATCCGATGAGATTTACCCAAATCACCTATTGTAGTTTGAGTTTTCTCCTGACTAACTCTCCTCTGCACATATAGATACTCTCTCTAAAAATGTGGTCTTCCACATGTCTAGCACCCCCTCTTAGGAGGACAACTCTAACTTCCCTACTATGAAAAGTTAGGTATGCTCATATGTTGTGTTGATCGATACTGTGTTGGTGGTTGATATGGTGGTCTCTAGTTACCTATCAATTACCTATGAGTACTCATCATTGGTCCCCTTGGCACATACATGTGTCCTACTACAGGTCTTGATGTACTAGATAACTATGATGTTGGTCTCGTTCCTCTCGAACCTGAAGGTCTCAGTGGTTTAAACTAACGACCACCCACAAGTTCCTCCCCGACTATTATAACTCTCTAAATTTCCTCATGGGAAGTACGAGACATCAATATCGTCACCTTGTATCTAATGTTATAATTCATCCCATACACAAATTTTCTTACCCACAACTTTTTTGCGTTCAGATGCAAAAAATATCCCAATAGCTCCATGAACCTAGCCTCATATTTAGCTATTGACCTATTGTTATATCTTAATGAGTTAAATTCAGTTAGTTGTCTTTCAATAAATTCCTCATAAAGGTATCATTCTCTGAAATGCTCTGCAAACAATTCCCTTGAAATTTTGAACACATCCATCACTAATTGTGGCAGCAAAGTCTTCCACCAAAGTCATTCATCGTGAATTGTGGCACTTTGTTTTAGCTAAAATATGCCCATACATACTTTAATATTAGAGGTGTAATCCCTCAAATAAACCCTCAAATAAAAATGCATTGCAATTTTTTCCAACCATGCTTCAAGTGCCCGCCCATCAGTAGAACCTCGAAACTCTAGAAATTTAACTTTTTCAACTCTTTATGCACATGGTTACTTATAGGATTTTATGATCCTTCAACATGCACAAAAACTCCCCCCTCTTCTCTTTCCAATCTATACATTGGTGCACAAGACATCCTTTGAAATGAACACATCATAATTATCACCTCTCCAACAAGTACATGTCATGGTTCTTGAACATGTTCCTCTTCCCTGGGTTGGGAGTGCAGAGATGTAAGTTGTGCTAGAGGTAGGCATGGGCCTTGTCCTCTAGTTTTCCTATCTCACCTTCCTCTTTTGTTCATGCCTAGCTAGCATGAAAAGAAGATTCATATTCCATTTTATTTAATTTTCATTCACTTAACTATATACAATTAAATTTAATGCGGAAAAAATAGTAAATGTGTCCAAGAACCTAATGTATTGAACATGGCTCTAATACCACATGTAACACCCTTCCTAGCAATATCAACCTAATTTCAATATTTGCACACAATTCATAGATTAGACCTTCGCAAATTGCACATAATTACATAATTTCAACAACTTGTGTGTGTATTTCACATTCAATCTATTACAAGCCACACTTATTACAAAATTTATTTGAGAAAGCTCTCTTTTTATTTATATATATATATATATATATATATATATATATATATATATATATATATATATATATATATATATATATATATATATATATATAATTCATCTTGTAAACATATCTTTAAACATGTATTTATATGAAACTTGTCTCTAATAATTATATATGAATTCTCTATATATATAATTTAATATTTGATTTGATATTTCTATTTAAAAACTCTTACCCACTCCAAGACAATTTGAAATCTCTATTTAAAAACTTGCCCACTCTAAGAATAGCCTATAGTTATAAAAAAAGCATATTCATAGAATTATTTATATAGTCGTATTCGCAAAATGTTTTTTTAATAGACAATGACAGCCATGGATCTATCAAGATGTAGAAATGGTTATCAGCCAAAATAAAATATTATAAAGTTTATATATATATATATATATATATATAATATTTGATTTGAAATCTTTAATATTTCAAAACTTACCCACTCTAAGACTTGCCTATAATTCTAAAAAAAATATTCATAGAATTATTTATATACTTATAATCACCAAATGTTTTTTTTGGATCAATCAAGTCTTGATGTCAAAATGATTATTAGCAAACTTCTAATAAATATTATAAACTTCTAATATAGTATCATTTAGAAAACCATGAAATATATTATTATGAGCTAGTTTGTTGGTCGTAATGATAATTGACTTGCAATGAATAAACTCAAAACCTTGACAGCTTTTGGTATTCGTTTAGTATTTAAATTGGTTGAACATGACTTCAATTTCCTCACGATGTAGATTACAAAATATCAAAGTGTACATAATCGCAGTATTTATATAATCTATATTAACAAATGAACAGTAATTTCAAGCATGAATGAATGAGCTCGGTCCTTGATTGATCGACCCTTTTTTGTTCTATATGGAATGTTATTTCAGGCTTCAAATGTACTTGATACTATAGTATTGAGTTGAGAACACCACTACAGTCCCACAAGAATTTTGAAGAAAACAAAAGTCGTCAATATAATTGTTAACATGCCTCTATATATAATGAAAATGGCCAATGGAATTTTTAATAGGCCTCGGTATGGAAATGAGCCTATTTGACCACCTTACCAATACCAATTTTAATGAGTACTCTTCTTCTCCAAGAACTGCAATGGTGTTGTATAGAAGGTAACGATATAGCAATAAGAAAAGAGTGAAGTTGCTAAGATTTGGGGGACTGGGATGGAGAATTTACTTCACAACACTCATACACTCATTATGACAACCATCCAACATTAGGGTGCAAAAAGTGTTTTCCTCTTAGCTCAAGCTTTCATTTTATAGGTTCCATGGCTCATGCCACTTGTGGAACTCAAACAAATATTCAATTTACTACATTACTATTTTCCTATTTTTCACCCACCCATGTTTCACTAATATGCACAAGTGCACACATAGTTACTTATTTAAAAATATAAAATAATGAATTGTCCTCACCAAACTCCCACATTTCCTATTTTCACTCTTAAATGTTCCCTTGATCTCCTCCTCATTTCCTATTTAAGTGGGTGCACATGGAGTTACACCTTTAGTTATTTATTAGCTCTCATTGACTTCTCCCAACCCACTTTTCTTTCCCATACTTTTGTTTGAATTTGAATTTGTAGTCCTCTTTCTTCTCCTTGATTTGTGGGTGGAATATTGATTAATTTTAGTTAATTAATAATTACTTTATTTTCATTTCATGCACATTCCTAGAATGTATTATTTTTCTTAGTAACTTTTAATTAAATATGTCATTTTTCTTTATTATGAGTTACTACTTAATCTATATGCTTGTTCATATGACTATCATTTAATTAACTTTTCTCTTTATGTTAAAATGCATAAACTATATGCTCATTTTTCTCATAATAATTAACATATGCATACTAAGGCAAGCATTTTTTATATTCTTTAGTCAATCTATGTCATTATATACTTGACAATTTATAACCAATACCAAGGGTGTCATGCTTCTTCATGACCGTAACATCCCCGGCCCTCCAAAGGCCGGGCAATGCTACCAACACTTATGACTTTAGCCCTTTAAAGCTCTGATACCAAAATGTAACATCATCAGCCCTCCAAAGGCCGAGCAATGCTACCAGCACTTATGTAACATGCATTTAAATAAATTCAATACATTAACACAAAGTAAGCACATAATTACTGCTATCATACATAATCCATGGCATTAACAATAATTCATATGCACAACAGTAAACATCATCGCAACGAAATACATGATAATATTGCAAGAATCACAAACATGCATTTAAAAGTTGAATTTAAACACATCCATATACTTATCTTTGAAACTAGATGTAATTCACCAACTGCGTCCATACCTTCCACAAACCTCCCAGCCTTAGACCGTGTTGCTCATCACTCTCAGCAGTAGGTCATCCCCGAGCTGGGACTATGTTAAGGTCCTAACCCGCACATAGGTAGATCAATGTATTCGGATGTAATAAAGGTCAATATTAATAAGACCTTTCAATAAAATAGAATAAGGCAGATGTAAGAAGACCTAATAGAAGCTTCCGCTTCTAGAAGGATCTT
>ML777277.1:253532-279575 GCA_009831015.1 Picea engelmannii | reverse complement strand
GATGTAATAAAGGTCAATATTAATAAGACCTTTCAATAAAATAGAATAAGGCGGATGTAAGAAGACCTAATAGAAGCTTCCGCTTCTAGAAGGATCTTCCTCTAGATGCTTCATTTTAGTATAAATAGGAGTCGAGGGTATGACAACCCTAGCTTGGATATTATTGTAACAGAGCGCTGCTCGATTGGAGGTTGCCCCCTCGAAGAGTCCTGTGAACATTGCTATCTGATTCAAAGTGCTATTTCTGTTGCTATTTCGTATATCATTTCTGTGTATTGTGAAGATTATGTTGGATATTTTACTGTTATTTTGTCATTTCTAGCATTTCGTTTCTATTCTGCATATTTTATATATCTGGTATCTTGCAGACTAGGCTCCACCAGCAAGGAATCCTAGGCTAGGCAAGGTCAATGGGAAGACACCCAGTTACAGAGGAAGGATTTTCTCCCATGAGTCTCTTATGCCCACTACTCATAGACTCTCATTCCCCATATGTATGTCCCACCCTAGGAGTATACACCTTCACTGTCACAATCCTTTGGTTGATAACCTCCCTTGCCTTGGGCTTCAGCAACAGACTAGACCAGAAGTCTCAGAGTTCTGTAGCAACTACAAGACCCCTTCCAGGAGTTCTTACTTACTTAGCACAATCTTTCACCTAGAGAGAGTTTCTCACAGGTTTGGCAACCTGTTCTTGTGACCAATTCCAGCACAGTGAGGACACAACAGCAAGGCTCAGCAAAGCATAGTCAATGGCAGCAACCTCACACGGTCAAGACTACGCTGCCACAACAGCCCACTGGGATAGCACAACACGACCCAGACAAATTCGGGTTTCTCAATCATGCAACACGTAATGGACTCATAGTTATGGTTTTGGGATTGCGTAAGGGTGCACAGAGATCTCACGCATAGGCTTGAACTATCCAAGTAAGGGATCTGAAAACAACACCAGACAGAGGTCTATCATGGACAATCATGAATTCAAACGGAGGATCGCGAATTGGAAGGTCGAACCCCCAGACTTAGGTGATGGTTGGTCGAATGCAGACCCCCAACATGGCTTATTCCTATGGTTTTAACTGCATGCGCCTGGATCGACACATGTCGCCCATGAAGTTGCATGCACTCCATCAACATTCGTTCCTCTCCAGGAACTTAGGACAAAACATATACATTTACACAGTACTTTGGAATAATAATAAATTATTATTCCCAAGGGCTTAAGCCCCCAAGATTAGTCCCTCTTTCTTACCTTTCATCCCCCTCTCCCTTACCCAGGCTTTTTGGAAGCTTAGTCCCCCATCACTCATTCATCATGGTCAGTCCACATGCAGAGATGTTTATCTTTTATTAATAATGTGCATAATTACATGTACAAAATCAGGCTCCTGGCCTTTAACACTTAGGCCCTCTAGCCTAATAAACACATAAGCTTATCATCTTATCAATACTTGGCTCACCAGCCTACAAAACATGATTACAACAGGGCTCGTCCTTTGGGATATTACAATCCCCTCCCTTTATTTTTTCACTGTCCTTAGTTCATCTTTCACACAGCATCCACAGGATTTTCAAAATCTTCAAAAAGATGCGGGTATTATGCCCTCATAGCATCATGATGCTCCCATGTTGCGTCTTTAGGACCGTACCAAGTCCACTGGACCTTTACAAGCCCTATAGCTCGATTATGGAGCTATTTTATTTTCTTGTCCAATATGCGCACATGATGCACTTGCAGGACACCTTCTTGCTCCACCTGAATCACATTCCAATCGATAACATGATTAGCATCAGGTATATATTTCTTAAGAAATGAAACATGAAACACATTATGTACAGTCATGGATGCGGTTAATGCAAGCATATATGCAACTGGCCCAATCCTTCCTAGGATTTCAAATGGCCCACAAAATCTGGCTGCCAACTTGGCAAGTTTCCCAGCCTTAGGGAACTTCTGTAGCTTTCACTTTTAGGAAAACATGGTCACCCACTTTAAACTCCCAGTGGGTTCTATTTTTATCAGCATAACTTTTCTTCCTGTCCTGTGCAGCTTTCAAATTATGATTAATTTTTAGCATTTGCTCTTCCATTTCCTTGAGCAACTCTGGCCCAACTACTGCTCTGTCAGCTAGATTATCCCAGCTTACTGGAGTATTGCACTTTCTGCCATAAAGTGATTCAAATGGGCTCATATTCAACGATACTTGATACCCATTTTTGTAGGCGAATTCTACCAAGTCCAGGTAGTCTTCCCATTTCGATGGTTTATCCATCACATACATTCTCAGTATGTCTTCTATCACTCGATTCACCCGCTTTGTCTGCCCATCTGAATCAGGATGGTAGGTTGTACTGAAATTCAGATTTGTTATGAATCCCTTGAATAACCCCTTCTAGAAATTTGAGGTAAAATTCGAGTCTCTATCAGACACAATTATCTTGATAATTTCATGCAATCGTGCCACTTCCTTCATAAAAATATCAGCAACATTTGTTTCCTTATGAGTAGTCTTTAGTGGAATAAAATGGGCAGCTTTCGTAAGCTTGTCCATTACCACCATGATTGAGTCATGTTGCTTGCATGTTCTGGGTAATCCCATGATGAAATCCATTGTCACCACTTCCCACTTCCACTCAGGAATGGGTAAAGGCTGCAGCAACCCTGTTGGGTGCATGTGTTCAGCTTTAACCTTCTGGCACTCCATACATCTGGCAATGTATTCAGCAATCTCTTTCTTCATACTTGGCCAGAAATCATGGCTCTTGACTGCTGCCACAGTTTTCTGATATCCAGGGTGCCCTACATAAGGGACATTATACATTTCATGCAAAATTATACATTTCAAGTCCTGGACATTAGGTACGTAAATTATGTTCTTGTACAGAATTATTCCATCAGCCCCTAGTTTATAAATCTCCACTTTTTGTAGCCTCTTACCTTGTTGTAGTTTTGCTACCAAATCTCTATACTACAAATGTGTATTTGTAGCCTCCAAAATCTTGCCCTTTATATTATGTTGGTACATGCTAATGGTTGTAGCATGTAATTTGTGCACCTTTCTGCTGAGTGCATCATCCACCTTGTTTTCCTTCCCTTTTATATGTTTGATATCAAAGTCGTATTCACACAGAAACTCCAGCCACCTACTCTTCCTAGCATTTAGGGTGGGTTGGTCAAACAAGTATTTCATACCATTGTGGTCTGTTCTCAATTCAAATCTCCTCCCCATGAGGTAATGTCTATATTTCCTCAAAGAGTGAACGATTGCTACCAAGTCCAAATCGTGAGTGGCATAATTCTTTTCGTGCTCTTTCAGCTTCCTGGACTCATAACAAATTACAAATCCATTCATTCTGAGGACTCCTCCCAATCCTTCTTTGCATGCATTGGTGCATACCACGAAATCTTCATTTGGGTTTGCGATCCTCAAGATTGGAGCATTGGTTAACAGTTGCTTCAATTATTGGAAGCTTCTCTCACAATCCTCTGTCCACGGAAACTTCTTCTCCTTCCTTTGCAAATAAGTGATAGGGTGAGATATCCTCGATAACCCTGCGATAAACCTTCTGTAATATCCCGCTAGACGCATAAAGGATCTAACTTCCGCCACATTCCTTGACGTTGACCATTCTCTAATGGCCTCAACCTTCTTAGGATCCACGACGATCCCTTCTTCTGAAATAATATGCCCCAAGTAATGGATTTGTTCCTGATAAAATGAGCATTTGCTCAATTTGGAATACAACTGGTTATCTCTTAGCACTTGCAGCACCATCCTCAGGTGTTGTTCATGCTCTTCCTCTGACTTGGAATACACCAAAATTTCATCTAGGAAGAATATGACAAACTTGTCTAGATAGTCCCTGAACACACCATTCATCAAGCACATAAAAGCAGTAGGTGCGTTCGACAGTCCAAACGGCACCACTGTGAACTTGTAATGACCATACCTTGTTCTAAAGGTGGTCTTGTTGATTTATTCATCCTTTACTCTTACCTGGTGATATCCCGATCTGAGATCTATCTTCGAAAATATCTTCTCATCCTTCAACTGATCGAAGAGGTCATCAATCCTTGGCAAAGGTTACTTGTTCTTAACAGTTACTTTGTTTAACTTTCTGAAATCAATACACAGCCTCAACGTCTTGTCCTTCTTCTTCACGAATAGGACCGGGGCACCCCAAGGTGACACGCTTGGGTGAATGTACCCCTTCCTCAAAAGCTCTTCAAGTTGCAACTAAAGTTCTTTAAGCTCTGGTGTGCTCATTCTATAAGGAGCTTTCGACACTGGAGCTGCTCCAGACATCAAATTTACAGAGAAATCGATATCTCTCTTCAGAGGTAGTCTGGGTACCTCCTGAAATACATATTCAAACTCTTTTAGTACCGCATGGTCTCCAATATTTGAGAGCTCATCCTTAGATGCTTCCTCCATATGGGCTGTAAACAACTGACAGCCTTTCCTGTAGCATTTCTTCAGCTGTAATGCTGAAATTTCTCTGACAACAACATCTATGGGAATTCCTTGGGTTGTTTTCTGATTCCCCTCCTAATCCAGGCAAGTAAATGCCTTGTTACAACAGTCTAGGAGGGCATGGTGTTGGTCCAACCAGTCCATCCCAATTAAACAGTCATAAGAGCCTAAAGGCAGAATATTCAATTCATCCTTCGTGCTCAATGCTTTCATGTCCACAAGACAGGACTTAACCAACTCAGTGACTTTCCTCTTGGTTCCTGTTGCCAACTGCACTAACCAAGACTTTTCATGTTTTCTCCTTGATAAATGCAAACCTTCCACCAATCTAGGATCTATATAACTATGGCTAGCCCCTTAATCAATTAAAACAGTAAGTGGTCGGTTGTTAATCATACCTTCCACTTCAATCATGTGCAATTTAAATTTAGCGTGCTTGTTGTCCAGGGCTGTGTAGATCCTTAGCATTCTACTTCCCATGTCCTCCACTATTTCAGCTTGTTGAACATTGTGGACGGCTCTCGCTTTATCATTTATGTGGAGGCAATCTATGTACCTATGGTTTCCTTTACAACCCCAACACTCCATAGGTGTCTGCCTTGGCAATTGACCACCCACTTCAACCTTTCTGGGCTCCCTAAAAGATGGTTGTCCCTAAGGACTATTTCTGAAAAAGGGAGGCTTGTTTCCCTTTTGCCTATGTTCCTTCTTGAACTTCTTCTTGTCTTCCCAAGCCTTCTGGAAGGTAGGATTTTCTCTCTGATGTTCATATAAACATTTCTCTCTTCTTATTGTTTCTTCCATAGACTTAGGGTCATCATACTGAATATTGTCACCAAAATAAAGTGGTAATCCACTTAGATACCTCTGAATCTTGACAGTCTCCTCCTTGATGAACGGAACATACTTCAGCAGTTCCAAAAATCTTCGCTCATATTCATCAATGGTCATGCTGCCCAGTTTGAGTTCAAAGAACTCTTTCATCTTTTTGTCATAATATCTTTTAGTCAAATATTTATTCTCGAAATACCTCTTGAATTCCTTCCAAGTGATATATTTCTCTCTAATGTGTTGCACCTTCACAAGCTGACCCCACCACATGGATGCTTTTCCTTTCAAATGATACATTGCAATTATTCCTTCGGCATGAGAGGAATAATTCTGCAATTGGAAGTACTTCCCCATGCCTAGTAGCCATGTCTCGGCATCTTCTTCCTTCTGGTGTTCTCCGAGGATTAATCTTATTCATTTCTCCTTTTAGTTCATCCACTCCAGACCTCATATGCTTTCTGGTAGGAGATGGGTTTGAACTACCGCGTGTTTCTTTACTGGAATTCTTTGGGGAGTGATGACGACGTTCGCTAACACTCCTCGGTCTTCTTTTCCTCTCAGGGGTCCTGTGATTCCCTGTTTTGCTTGTGTCACTCTCCTTTTATAATTTATTTTCGATCATATCTAGGATCCGCAACAACTTCAAGTTGAATTCACCCTGTTTATCCTGAGTTTTCTTGAGACTTCTGCTATCAGCTCGACGAGCCTAGGCATCTTTCTGCAATATTTCAATGATTTTCATCATATTCCCTTCCCTATCCATCTCCTTTCCGTGCCCATTGGAGTTCAATCCTTCGACTCCCAAGTTGACATCCATTCCTTTTCTTTCATTCTATGAACTAGAGGCAATTCACGCCTCTTCCATTTCTTTGCACTCGGCGGCAACTTTGACCGGTTCTAGCCCTCATCAACTTCTGCAATCACAACGTGCAGACAACCAAAGTTTGTTAGGCCATCTTTCCTTAAAAAATTCCACACATTCAAAACCAACCCGATTCTAAGAAAATGTTTCAGCTTCATGAATATTTTGAGCTCTGCTTGGCTCTGTAACTTTCGGGCGATAGCCCCCCCTTTCTTAGTCCCCATCCCATGCGATCACGGGTTGTGACCAAATGTTATACCACTATCTCTCGAGTTCTGGTTACCGAACTCGCGACATCAAGTGGATCAACGGTCCATGTGTACACGACATCCAACAGTTGGAACCCACTATGGTCCTTCCGTCATCGAATTTTCGGGACTTCGGGACTTCGGGGTTTCGGGACTTCAGACCTCGGAGGTTCCCACACTTGTTTCCTCTAAATCTTCCGACATCCGAAATTCTGATTTACTTTATCCCCTTCAGGCCCATGTCACACAGTTGTTTCCAACAACCACAGTGGCACGTGGCACTCTTAGGAGGGTCCACGTCACCTTCGGCGATGTCATCGAGTCCCACCATGTTCACTTTTATTTTCGGGAGTTTGTGCGTCTGCAAATATCGCTTTTTTCGATAGCCAAAATCACAAAATCGTGATCCTTCGCTTGATCCTACAGCCAATATTTTTCCTTGCGATCTACGGTGTAGATATTTTCAGAACTTCGGAGTTTCGGGCATCGGGAGTTCGTGCCTTAGCACATCTCTCTTTTCCCAATAGTCAAATTCCCGAAAGGTTTCCAGGATAACTCTCCTGCACCTTCTCCAGATCTGATGGTCGTGAGGGATCTCCTTTCCTCCTGACCAAATCCAACGACTCCAACACTTCATGCGTTTCTCTCTCTCTCTCTCTCTCTGGCCAAATACCACACCAACTGCAATTTTGTAACACGGCCAAGCAACTCCTTGGCACTCAGAATTAATCTAAGGTTCGAAATTAGTCCCTCCAGACACAATTTATACCTGAAACCTCGGGTCCAATGGCCCCTTATCTGGCCCATCTAGGCTCATCATTGAAACCCTTGGCTCTGATACCAAAATGTAACATCCCCGGCCCTCCAAAGGCCAGGCAATGCTACCAACACTTATGTAACATGCATTTAAATAAATTCAATACATTAACATAGAGTAAGCACATAATTATTGCTAGCATACATAATCCATGGCATTAACAATAATTCATATGCACAATAGTAAACATCATCGCAACGGAATACATGATAGTATTGCAAGCATCACAACATGCATTTAAAAGCTGAATTTAAACACATGCATATACTTATCTTTGAAACTAGATGTAATTCACCAACTGCGTACAAACCTTCCATGAACCTCCCATTCTTAGACCGCACTACTCATCACTCTCAGCAGTAGGTCACCCCCGAGCTGGGACTAATCTCCACTGGTAGGGAATCCTAAGCTAGGCAATGTCAATGGGAAGACACCCAGTTACAGAGGAAGGATTTTCTCCCATGAGTCACTTATGCCCACTGCTCACAGACTCTCATTCCCCACATGCTTGTCCCACCCCAAGAGTATACACCTTCACTGTCACCAAGATAGTCCTTCGGCTGCTAACCTCCCTTGCCTTGGGCTTCAGCAACAAACGGAACCGGAAGTCTCATAGTTATGTAGCAGCTACAGGACCCCTTCCAGGAGTTCTTACTTCCTTAGCACAATCTCTCACCTGGAGAGAGTTGCTCACAAGTTTGGCAACCTGTTCTTGTGACCAATTCCATCACAGTGAGGACACAACAACAAGCCTCAGCAACGCACAGTCAATGGCAGCAACCTCACACGGTCAGGACTACGCTGCTACAACATCCCATTGGGATAGCACAACATGACCCAGACAAATTTGGGTTTCTCAATCATGAAACATGTAACGGACTCATGGTTATGGTTTCGGTGTTGCGTAAGGGTGCACAGAGATCTCACGCACAGGATTGAACTATCCAGGTAAGGGATCTGAAAGCAACACCATACAAAGGTCGATCATGGACAATCACGAGTTCAGACGAGGGATCGCGAATTGGAAGGTCGAACCCCCAAACTCAGGTGATGGTTGGTCGAATGCAAACCCCCAACACAGCTTATTCCTATGGTTTTAACTGCATGAGTCTGGGTCAACACATGTCGCCCATGAAGTTGCATGCGCTCCATCAGCATGCGTTCCTCTCCGGGAACTTAGGACAAAACATATACATTTACACAGTACTTTGGAATAATAATAAATTATTATTCCCAAGGGCTTAAGCCCCCAAGATTAGCCCCTCTTTCTTACCTTTCATCCCCCTCTCCCTTACCCAAGCTTTGTGGAAGATTAGTCCCCCATCACTCATTCATCGTGGTCGGTCCACACGCAGAGATGTTTATCTTTTATTAATAATGTGCATAATTACATGTACAAAATCAGGCTCCTAGCCTTTAACACTTAGGCTCTCTGACCTAATAAACACATAAGCCTATCAGCTTATCAATACTCGGATCACCAGGCTACAAAACATGGTTACAACAGGGCTCGTCCTTTGGGATATTACAATGAATTTCAAGAGTTACTTTTCATTTCATTTCAAGGGTGCCATGTTTCCGCATGTCTTTCAAGCATCCAACTTTCTTGGTATGGGAAATAGTGCAACTATTGAGAGTGTGTTAATTCAATCTATGTTTCTCTTGTTGAGAGAGTAATAGTCACTAAGGAATAAGATTACCATCTTATTGCACACTCCTCAGTCAAACCTCATGAGTGATCGAATCTATTGTCTACCCTCATGATAGCATGCAAACTCTAAATAAATGTGCCTCTTAACTTTTCAACCCATGTCATTGTCGGGTATTTTTAATCACCTTCCTAATTTTTCAAAAAGGTAGTGAGAAAGAATGTTCATTCAATTATCAATCCAAGTCTCATATGGAACTTACAAACTGTCTTGCACTATATATGCATGAACAACTATTATTTCTATGTGTTGTAGTCATAGTATCAATGATTACTTTTCTAGTTAGAGTATAGACAATTCTCATGCTTGGCAAGGCTCTACAAAAATCCACAATTGCAGGAATTGAAAGCACACTTTTAGAGAAAATTAAATATCACACTTGCAGGAAATTAAATGTCACACATTTTGAAAAAGAAACACACATGCTAGAAATGAAACACACCAATTGCATGTATCAGGAGTATGAATCAACTGTCTCTCGAAGCAACCCCGATAATCTAATTCTAGGAACACACACTTTCTTGAAAAGAAACACACAAGTTTCATAGGTATTACGAGTATAACTCAAATGTCTATCGAAGAAACTCTAACTATGTGCAGTAAAACCGATTGCAAAATTTAAACTCTAAATTACTTTTGCAAAAATTGAAATTCACACCACACTTGCTGAAAATAAATCACATGCACTGAAAAGAAATTGATTAACTACTTGTTGGAAAATAAATTAATTAAGTCATCGGAATCAGAGCCTAATCTTTGCCAAGATAATTCATGGAATTACTCAAACGAACAAATATAGTCATTACATTAAGCACAATTATTCAACGGCATAAAAGAATGCAACCCAATCTAAAATGCATTTATTAGAAACAAATGAATAAATGAAATCCAAAATGAATACTTAATTTCATAATTATATATATACACAACCTGGCATGAGTAGTCTAATTACATGAACAAATTGAATCAAGAAACTAGTTACGTAATTAAATAAAATAAATCATATATGAATTCATAATGAAATTACACAACAAGAAATCAAAGAAACCATCTAAGTTACATGACATTTTTTTTGTATTGGAGTGGATCTTTCCTCCATAGAACATAGTGTTGATATTATTTTGTATCAACAGAAATTAATTAAGTTAATCAAAAGAAATCAATTTATTACAAATATGCAAAGAAAATAAATCAAATGAATTAATTAAATCACACACTACTGAAATTATAAAACTACGACTAAAATAAAAAACCAAATTATAAATAACAAATGTCTAAATAAACCCACTTATGAATTTAATAAATCCAAAGTGGTTACAACAATTTCCTAAATAATGAATAGTTTCGAGTTAACAATTAGAAATTAATGAATAAACAATTAGAAAATAATAGATAACTTCCAAGATATTTTGCTAACAATTAGAAAATAATAAATAACTCCAAGATCTTTTGCTAACACTTAGTAAATAATATATAACTTCCAAGATCTTTTGCCCAAGAATTCCAAGATTCTTGGCTAACCACTCAAACTAATATTTTGTCTTGGAATCACAAAATTATCTCCATGGAAAATATTGATGGTTGAAGATGGATTTTCGTGGATTTGCAAATCCGTACACGGAGTTTCAGCGATGTTGTTATTACACGAGAAACAACAAACATAAGTAACAAAAAAATCATAAAAACTTAATTTCTCAAAAAGTATGATCTGGGTTATTGAGATATTTTGAGGATAAGCATATTTCGACTCAATAAAGCCTCATACAAGAAATATCAAGTAACCACATTTTGGATTTTCAGTTATAGGAGTAACAACACTGAAAATTGCTTCTACAACAATCACAAATTCAACCATATTTCAAATATAAATGCAAGATATTCTGTTTCTCTAATATTTAACCATAATTCATATGAAATACTAAAGAAAAGCAATGGAAAACACCTTGGTTCTAAATCCCACATACAAGCATTAAAATGGATTAATAAGCATTAATACAAGGTTATGGGTAAGCAAGAAGGGATAAAAAATAGGGAAAGAGGATGTAAAAAGGATGACAAATCCATGGCCCAACGTCTCCCCCAAACTGAATATGTTGCATGTCCTCATGCAATCCAATACCTTTATATCAACCAAGTTTTAGGGACCCATTTGAATGTTGATTCCAATTTTCAATGCATAATAACCAAAACCACTTGTCGATACCTCTTTGATTTCCCAACTGATGATGTTGCTAGAATACAACACTTATTTCCCAATAACACCTTGAAACCACTTCAAACAATGGCTAGAAAAGTAGCCTCCAACTAATGTCTAGCAATTCTAGTGAAGTTGCAGCAAATGTTATAGTAGTTGTTATAGTGAAATAATAGCATTGGTGTAGCTTCTATAGTGGAGTAACAATAGTGTTGTAGCTACTATAGTAGAGTAGCAGTAGTGTTGTAGCTACAATAGTGGAGTAACAACAGATTTGAAAATTTGACTTTTTGTGAAAACAATAATCCGGTTTGAGGATATTTTTGGTGTGTGTTCATCATAATTTAATGCCTTTGTCTACCAAAAATCACAGCAACTCAGTTCACAGATATTAATATATAAACAAATAAGCTATTATAGGAGTTGCAGCAAGTGTTGTAGGAGTAGCAACAAACTTTTTAGACCATTTTATCACAAAATACAAACTTGGTTTCTATGAAATTTTACAAGTATTCTTGTCTTATTTTATTGCTTCTCCTCACCAAAAATCATGACCATCTAATGCACATAGTTCAAGATATAAACAAATCAATTTCTACACAGTAACAACAACAATGTTCTAACAAGAGTAACATCAACAATGGTATAGCAGGAGTAGAAACAGTAAATCATAACTCGTGACATGGTGACATTTTGTGACCTGCTATTGGTTCTTGTGTAACAGCAACATGACTTCCTATTTTTGGTTTTTTTGTAATATAAATAGGGCTTTCTTGTGTCATTAATGTTGAAAACTATTGTTTTCCACTGAAAAATGAAAAATGTTGTTGTACGTACCCAAACTCAAGGACGAGGACATATTTTTATGTAGGAATGGCTTTGATAGTAGCTTCGTCTATTGTAGGTTCTTGTAGGGCAGCCTATTCCTCTCTCGATGATGATTTTTCTTCTCCCCCAAACCGGAAAATTTTTTGTCATATGGAAGGCCAAGAAAACAATGATGTTCCAAGTAAGAAATGCACAACATTCCACCCTCCCAAACTGAGGATTTCGCATGTCCTCATGCAATACAAAGCCTCCATATGGGTTTCGATCTACTTGGATATGTTGCTCAAAACTATCTTTTAATGTTGTGTGTCTGCAAATCCTCTTGGATCAATTAAGAAAGATATGATATTACCAAATGTTGGTTGTCTCTTTTAGCTGCTTATTTTTTTGTTATTGGATCTTGTAGAGCAACAACAATGTCTCATATTTTCTTACTATTGGTTCTTGTGTGGTAACAAAAAGGTCCTTTATTTTTTGTTCTTGTGTGCCAGCAGTAAGGCCTTCTTTTCCCTTACTATTGGTTCTTATGTGGCAGCAACAAGGACTTCTATCGGTAGTTCTTATGGGGCAAAGGGCAACTTGCAATGCTTCTCATGCATGGATATTGGAGTGGAGTTGAACAAGAACAGTGAGGGAATGTTATGGGATGTAAAGGTGATCGTGTCCCCCCCGCCCCCAAATTGAAGATATTGTCCACCCCCAAGAAATGGAAACATATGAGGAAGTAGGACAGAAACCTAATGATTTTCCAAATACAAATCCATAGCATCCAATGAATTTTGATTAAAGAAAAGAGAAAGAAGCATGCCTACACCTACCTATAAAGTCCATAATGTTTGTAGTAGCATCTTGATCTGATATGGTCCACAATGATGTATAAAATTTGCAAGTAAGAGTTGTGTGGATCTTGGAACATGTAGCACAGTGTAGATCTGGAACATAATTTTGATGTAGTAATGAATCTTGGAAATGTTATTCATAGAGAAACTGGAACTTGAAAATGAACTTTTATTTTTTTATTTGCAAACCTTTCCCGCTAACAAGATGGTTTTAAAACAAGATATGTCTAACTTTGCCCATAGGTTTTTCATAGTTAGAAATTTTTATTCCCGAGGAATACCCACCAGCAAGTTGGTTTTCAAGCATTCCAAGGTCTGATGGTGCCTGAGGTAGGTTTTCACCATCAAATTTATTAAGGAAGGGAATGAGATAACAAGGTGACGCAACATTGTAAGTGAGTCGAGTCAATTTATTGCATGGGTTAGGGATGGCGAAGCATGAAGTAGGAAATGATGATGTTGAATTTATGGCTTGATAGTAGTGGAAAAGTTTAATCTTCAAGGGAAACCACATAAACAAGGATTGATCTTCAGTATGAAATTATTCCAAACTGGGAAGGAGGAAATGCATAGGCAAACCATGGTACAGATGAATGAGCACAATAAATATTAGGTCTTGTGAAAGGCTTAATTTGCAACTAGGATGTGGGTAATGTGGTGATGGATATTGATTTTGGGTTATTGGCCTTCTCTATATATTCGAATCAACTCTCCATTTGTTTTTTTCTTTGATCCATATGCAACTTTGATGAAAACATTAGGGCAACAATGCAGCAATAAGGCAAGAGTAGTAGAATCATGTAGTAGTACTTGTAACAACAACATGTACCATCATGTAGTGGCACTATAAAAACAACATTATAGATAACGAAAGGCTCAGAAATGGATATGAATAATGTCTGGATGGTATTCCCCTTTTTGCATGAAATATTGTCTTCAAGAATCACTTGTGCATGAATTGACTCCCTTAGTCTTCCCAAGACCTACAAAAAGTTAGCACTTACCTGTAATAATATGTGAGATCATGGAAAAAGAGAGGTGATCAGTCTCTCCTCATCCAAGAAATGCAAAAACAAAATGAAAAATAGTGTTCATAAAACAATTATGAGGTATGATAACCAAAGAAAAATTCATTTTTTTACTTGTTGAGGAGTGTTGGCTAGCTAGAGTACCCATTGGTATTTTGTTTATAAAATATTCATTCAAGGCTCGATAGGAGTGATTCAAAAATCCAGATGAGATTAAATTCATATAGATGTATCATGGAGAAAAAGGTCTTAAAAATTCCATAAGATGTTATGCCAAATCTGCTTAAGAACAACCTGCAAGATAGTGGTGTTTTTGAATTCCCTCCTAGACCAACAGTTACTCAAATATGTCAGTGAACAACTTATGAAAAAGAGTTTCAGGGGTGCATATTTAAGAAAGGAAGTTAGTATTTTAGGCATAACTTTATCATATGATATTGAAATGAAATGATTTCACTTGAATTATAAACTAGATTCACAATATAATACACCTTAGTATCATATTTGAAATATATATCCATCAAGTCACCTAAAAACAGATTGTCCTAGCTCTGTCCCTGAATTTCCTGCTTGACACCTAGTGTGTATTTTGGCCACAATTTCTTTGTTTGATACCCAAATTGAAAATTTCAAGATGGGATAGGAAACAGATTTCAAGAGATACTTTATATATAAATATGTTTTAAAAATAATCCCATATGATCCCCCAAAATAGGAATGTCCCAACTCTATTTTTAATAAGGTCAATGATATAATTGCTAAAAAAAAAATCATTCAAGATGTTATTTATTCCAAATGGTGATCTAGGTATGAGTGATTTTTTAAGACATGTAATATTTAATGTAAAATGCACTCACACCAAAAATTGTAAATACTTAGACTTTTCATTATGACGATTACAAGATTTGTAGCAAATGAGAAAGTGTACACCCAAAATCAAGAGAAAAGGTAGATCAAGTATTTAGTTCAAAAATGTGGTAATGAGAGTGGGACAATGAGAGATCCTGACATAACCACCATGGGAATTCGAGGGAATACATGGAGTGTCTCATTATCCGTGAAATAAATTCCATATTTGTTTTATGGAATCGAGATTCTTGTATGATGAGGGCTGTGAAAATTTGAATGAAAACTACAACAATCATCAAGTTATTAACCAATCATGTATTTGTCATCATGCTTAAGACAAAAGAGACCATGTGTGGGTAGAAGAAATCAACGATAAAAAATAAAGTTTCAATAGGTAGAATGGGAGGGAAAGGAGATAATAGAAAGAAAAAAAAAATGATGCCATAAAGAAGATTAGAAAGAAAAATGATGCAAGAGACAAGAGGGGAAGAAAGATAAAGTGGAGAATATGGAAAATAGTGAAAAGAATAAAAGATTGAACATGGACAGAGTAGGAAAAATATGAAACTAAGAACCCAATCAACCCATGAAATTATACATCATGATGGAAATTAACCATACTCGATCATAAAGCTTGAAGGGTTCTACTTCCCCTTGCACTTTCTTCAGTAAAATTCTCATTCACCAATGTCTTCTTCCTCTTTCCAACTTCCTCAAGAATACAGATCAATCCTTTGGCATTTACTCTAATTGGTCTTCATGATAACAAGAGTAGATATCATCGGGTGAGTTGGATTTCTGCATTGTTGTCTTCTCCCGTTGTCCATTGTACCACTTGATCATTATTTTTGGTGCATCCATCGCTATAACGACAACAAAAATAGCGACATGAATCAATTATACTCAGAGTTGAAGCAATATTCAACCATTGGTGTCGCAACAACAGTCAATCGTAGTTGTTGCAATATCACAATCATGGTAGCACCTTTAACCTATTTTAACCTGATTTTTTGCTTGAAAAAGACATTAGTACGATGATTGGCTCTTACTAAACTTGGTGTCTTGGGGAGTTATTTTCTTTTATCCTATAATCCTAAAAATTAAACATACCCCACAAGATGAAAGGAAACATGTGCTAGAAAACATTCTAAATGCACACCTATCAAAACAACAAAAGAAAACGAAATCAATACTAGAAAGAATATTGCACCATTGGAAGTTCCCCGGAAACGACACCAAAAATGTTGGGTATTTTTAATCACCTTCCTAATTTCTCAAAAATGTAGTCATAAATACTGTGAATTTAATATCAGACAGTTGGCTTAGGTTGATGGATAGTTGGTCTAGATTGTTGATTTTCATTGATGTCAACCATCGGAGAGTGATATTGTAGATTGATGTCAACCCTTGGAGAAGTCTGGTAGCAAATTATGGTAGCACAAAGGCATGGGTAAGGGACCCGAGTATGTTTGAGGTATAAAGTCATGAAGATCATTGAATTTATAGGTAATATTATTCTAGATGTATAGTATATGTCATGTCATTTATGGTGATATGTGGAACGTCACATAAATCCTCACGGTTTTAGAGTTATGGCCATATGAAGTTGGAGAACCCTCATGAGTTATCTAGAAGCCCCTGGAAGGTCAAAGAAGTCAATTATTATAGAATCTCCTAGAAGAAGTGTACTAGTCAAATTGATGGTAACTAGGAGTTAATCATGGGTATAGTTGTTGCATTAAGAAAATAATTAAAAATAAATTAGTTGCAACAAGAAGTTGTGAGTTTGGTAATTATGGTAAAGTAGTTGTGATGAGAAGATTGAATAGACAAAGTGGTTGACCAAGAAATAAATTAAATAATAAATTGGTTGCAACAAGAAGTTAGTTAAGGGAAAAGAAGTTATGAATTGAATAATTATAGAAATATTAGTTGCAACAAGAAGTTGTGAGTAAAAATAAATTATTTAAATAATAAAGTAGTCAAAGTGGTTGAAAAGAGAAATTATTTAAATAATAAAGTGGTTGCAACAAGATGTGGTGAGTTCATCGGTGTTACATGTGGTCTGCATCACGATATTCCCCTGATAGCATCCAGGGTTTCTGACATTGGTCGCCATGGCCTTTGGCTCGGGGGATCGCGACCCCCCCCCCAAACCTCACCACTGCCTGACCTTATGTCCTTTCAAGCGTTGATCTCCTCATAATCGAAATTTTCCAAGGGATCCCCTCCATCCCAGTTTGTCAAAAGGTTGGATGTGATTCCTAAAGTATCTATCCACTCCCCTTCCTTGAGACCGTTTACCCTTCGTCTTACCGAAAATGATCTAATAGGGAATTTTACAAGACTCTGGCCATCCCCCAAAGCAATGGCTCAATGGCTGGAGAAGAACTGGAAGAAAACGATCAAAGGACAGCTTTCTACGGAATTTTGTGGTAAGGGCTTATACATTTTTCTCTTTGAAAATAAAGCAGATCGAGATTTGATCTTTAGTAATGGCTCGTATTTCATGGGAACCAGAGGAATGTATCTGAACAAATTGACTCCAGACTTCAGTCTAGAGAATGGCATTCCCTCATTGGTTCCAGTATGGTTTAGGCTCCCCTTCTTACCCCTCCACTGTTGGAATGATGAAACAATAAAAAATATAGGCAATGCTCTAGGAAGGTTCATCGATTGGGTCGAGCCATGATATGGGATGCAATATTGTGCATGATTATGTGTAGAAGTAGACCTAGAGAAAGGCCTCCCATAATCAATACATCTCACTTTGGATGGGTGGTCATACATCCAAATTGTGGACTACAAACATCTTCCCTTCAAGTGCAAATCATGTCATGAATATGGGCACTTTGCTAAAAATTGTCCTAAGGCGATCCAAGAGCATCCAGAAAACAAGGCATCAAATCAATGGAAGCAAGCAAAAATAAAGAAAACAACAAATAGATCAAGTAACTAGCAACAGGATCGAAAAAGAAATTCCAAACCTCCCTCGCCAAGTAAAGGGAAATCCCCAATACAAATTGATGATGAAGCTGAAAGTAGTAAGAACAAATATGAACCCCTAGAAACCTCAAAAGCAAAGTTGATTATTTCTAAAGAAAATACAGAAGACAATCTTCCAGATGAGGATGTGGATCTCACAACACCCCCAGTGGATCCAGATCCTCAGCTCCAGGAAATACTCCAAACGCGGGAGGAAGATAGCCAAGAAGACTTTGGAGAAGAGATGGACCTGGAAATCCCAAAGAATGATAGAACTACAAAAGAAGGAAGGAAAACAAATAAAACAAGAAGGGAAAAAGAGACTACCCAGGAAAAAGAGCTAGGAACCCAACCAACACTGGAGGAAATTCTCAAAAAAGACAGGAAAAATGGGAAGGCTCAAGCAACAAAGATGTAATATGAGCCAACGAAGGGGGGGCGGCATCAAAGCACAATAGTAAATAATGAAGGTAGTCTCCTGGAATTGCAGAGCTATGGGCTAAAGGGAAAAAAAAAATCCATGGGAAAGTTAATTCGAGTAGAAAATCCCCATATCCTCTTAATCCAGAAGACAAAATTGTAGGGAGATGAGGCCATGGGAGAAATGAAGAAAATTTGGAAAACAAGTAGTGTAACGATGTTGAACGTTAGAGGTGCATCAGGAGGTATCTATACAATGTGGAACACTCATCTTTACAAAGAAGAACAAATAGTTGAATCAATCCATTAGACACTAGTAAAACTTAAGCATCTCCAATCAGGTATCATCTACCCTATCTATAATGTTTATATGCCTAATAATTGTTGGCAAAAGAGGGAGTGTTGGGAAATGATAATGAAAATTAAAGAGTTAGGAGACCAAGACAACTGCATTATAGCAAGGGATTTCAACACAACCCTCCATCGAGGGGAAAAAAAGGGAGGCACCTCTGTAAGGGATCAGTTTCGGGAACATATGGAGGATCTAATCTTGAACCTAGATCTGTTTGATGTCCATCCCTCCAAAGGGAAATATACTTGGAGTAATAAAAGGTTAGGGGTGGGACACATAGCCGCTAGGCTGGACCGTTTCCTCATCCATAGCCCTCTTCTCTTCCGCCCACTCTCCATCTCCTCCCAAATAGTGTCTTGGGGCATATCAGATCACCGCCCAATAGCCCTTTCCCTTGTAAAAGAGGAAAATTTGGGTCCCATTCCTTTCAAATTTAACCCAATTTGGATGGACTCGTCGGATTTCATTCCCCTAATCTCCTCGATCTGATCTACCTATGTGGATGGAACTCCTGTGTATATATGGGAGCAAAAGATGAAAAAGGAAAAGAAAGCAATAAAGGACTGGGCTAAAGCTTCCTTCCATATCACAATAGAAGAAGTGGAATGACATAAAAATAAGTTAGAAGCTCTGCACAATGATATGGACAATAGTGAAATACAAACCAAGCACCTAGAGAAGGAGAAAGAATGATTTCAAAATTATTTAATGGCACTCCATAACGAAGAAAAGGAATGGATATTAAAATCCAGAGCCTTGTGGCTCCAAGCAGGAGACAAAAATACCTCCTTTTTCCACAAGCAGGCCAAAGCAAGACAATACAAGAACACAATGGAGGAAATTCAAAAAACTACAGGGGAAGTAATTAATTCCTTTGAAGATATAAAAAAGGAAGCCTCCTCTCATTTTAAAAATCTCTATACCGAGGATGGAGCAGATAATAAAGAACAGAGCATGCAGTTCATGGAACCGATCTCGCAGTTGATAAAGGATTGGGATAATCAAGAACTGACAAAGTTAGTCACATAAGCAGAAGTCAGAGATGTTGTCTTCCAATTTGACCCAGATAAAGCTCCTGGGCCAGATGGATTCACTCTCCACTTCTACATAATTTTTTGGGAAATCATTAAAAAGGACCTGCTTCATATGATCAAATATGTCCAAACTACCTGCAAGCTAGGAGGAGCCACCAATACCTTCTTTCTTGCATTGATTCCTAAAGTTAAAAATGAAAAAACTTTTGACCGTTTTCGCCCCATTTCTCTATGCAATGTATCCTACAATATCCTCACAAAAATTATAGCCAATAGGATAAAGCACCTGCTCCCAAGGATCATTCTCCCAAATCAAGGGGGCTTTGTGGCCAAAAGACAAATATGGAACAACATAATTTTGGTTCAGGAAGCTATCCATACTAGTGTTAAGAACAAAGAAAAAGGAATGATAATCAAAATTGATATGGAAAATGCCTTTGATCGAGTGAAACATGAATTCCTCTTTGATGTGTTAAAAAAATTTGGTTTTAACAGCTCCTTCGTCTCTTGGATCAAGGCTTGTATCACGTCCCATTAGATAGCACCTTTAATAAATGGGCGCCCAGCTCCGTTTTTCCAATCCATAAGAGGACTTCGAAAAGGATGCCCTCTCTCTCCTCTATTGTATATCATTATGGTGGAAACTCTAAATAGAAGGTTGGAGCAAGAAAGAGCCACCAGAAATATTCCAGGACTGAAAATTGCTAGGGGCGTTAGAAGGATAAATCATTCTCAATTCGTTGATGACACTCTTCTTCTTGGAGGATCTTCTCAAACAATGGCCCGAATATTCAAGATAGTCCTAGACTAGTACGAACTAGCTTCGGGGGGATTTATCAACAAACATAAAAGCCAAATTTATGCCTGGAACATAAAAGCGGGAACAATGGCTAGAATTGCCAACATCCTCCAATTCTCCTTCTCAATAAACTGGAAATACTTCAAGTATCTAGGCACCCCCATCAGTGTCAAATCCCTCCCTAGGGAGGCTTAGTAGGTGATTCTCCAAAAACTCAAAGACCAATTTGATGTTTGGAGAAAAACATGGCTAAATCCAGTAGGCAGGGTCATCTTAATAAAGTCAGTCTTATCTTCCTTTCCAATTTTCCAATTCTTAGCCCTCTATGCTGGGAACCAAAAAAGAAATGGCCAGAATTAATAGGAAATTTATTTGGCAAGGAGGAAAAGACAACGAAAAAAAATCCATATTGTAAACTGGTCCACTGTCTGCACCCCTAAATAAAATGGGGGACTGGGCATTTGAGACCCGGAAAGGATAAACTTAGCCCTAGGGGCCAAGCTAATTTTGCATCTAATCACTGGTGAGAAAGAATGGTGGAAAAGAGAAATATGCAATAAGTACCTATCCAAAGTAAGAAAAAGATGTTTGGAGGGCGTAGACCTTGGACAATCAGGTTCCCCCATATGGAATCTTATTCGGCCATCTGTGTCGCTAATTCAAACCCACCTCAAATGGAACCTAGGAAATGGAAAAGAAATCAAGATATGGGAGGATAACTTCTCAGAGAAGGGGGTACTTTCTAGTATTCCTTAAATGGACCAATTTAGGCTTTGGCTCTCCTCTTTTGGTAAATCCACCCTCTTTGATATATCAAATTGGCACAAGAATGGAACTTGGGAAAGCTGGAATCTAGGTGATGTCCCTCCCCTCTTGAAAGATGAGGATAAGCAGTTCCTTCTGGCGATCTCTGGGAACGCCCCAATCTGTCTCAGTCAAAAGGATAAAATAAGTTGGGGGAAATCAGGGTACACATTGAATATGGGCTACAAGAAGCTCCTAGAAGACTGTGATATTCCAAACTAGAAAGGGATATGGAGCCCAAATAGACTCCCAAACATAAGAATCTTATGCTGGCAATTGGCTCATAATAAACTCCTAACAAGCGAAACCTTGAACAAAAGAGGCTATATGGGACCGTTTAGATGTGCCATGTGCACTAATATCTTGGAAAGAACTGATCATTTGTTCCTAAATTTCAATTTCACTAAACATGTGATGAACAACGTCTTCCTAGAATTAGTCACCCACATCCCATGGCCGACAAGTAGCAGAAGTCTGTTCGGTAAATGGGGAAAACACTACAAAGGCTCACTTCATAGGAACCCGAATCTAAGTCGATTCTGGAAGGCCTCAATAAAATTTGTATGCTAGCAAGAAACAAAATAATTTTCAAAGAGAAGATCCCCCCCTCCTCCTTGTAGTTGTGATAAATGCAATCGGCCAACTGAGGGAGTTTATCTCATCCAGGAAAGAACAAAAATTTGGGTAGGGGATCCTTTGAGAACTGAAGAAGAAGTTTATTTAACCAAGCTAAATCTCCTGGAAGCTCCCCTCACTTTCTTACCAAGAAAGACTTCATGCTAGCAGCTTCATTTCCCACCCCAAGATTTCAAAATTTGTCTAAGTGCCCAAAAGAGTTATGTTTTATGTTTCGATGGCACGTCTAAAGGGAACCCAGGTGATGTAGGAGAGGGAGGGTTTTTTTTCATCCCTAGAGGACAAATATTGCTAACTTACTCGTGGAATCTAGGCATAACCACCAATAACTTAACAGAGGCATATGCATTTTTCAAAGCGGCTCAACTAGCGAAGGATTGTCAACTCAACCAGTTGATCATCTTAGGGGATTCCAAGACGATAATAAGGTACTTCATCAAAAGTACAATCCTAAAGAACTCAATTCTAAAAATAATCATCGATAGAACCAGAGACACACTTGCTTCTATGCTCCCCACCTTCTAATATGTTCGACGATCAAACAACGGGAGCGCAGATGAGCAGGCTAATAGAGCCATAGGAAGAAGCATCGGTCACTTGGAATTTTTGGGAAGGACCGAGTTCCTAGCACCTCCCTAATGCCTCTCTAATTCTCCATCACACTCGGGTTCACGCTCCACCTAGTAACCTCCTCCACGTGGCTCTCCAGTGCAAAATCATTTCAGGATGACCCCCCATCATGCCTGGGGTATCAACATACTTAGTCATCATCCGGATCGTGAGAACTGGTATGTCACAGCTTTTGATTATGGATCTCATGTGTCTAAATATGTTCACTCCCCATGGGAACCTACATCTGACGTCACTCCCACCCCGCACTTCCTCCTTTCCCCTCACCCCTCCATTAATATCGCACAAGATACTGAATAGTGAAGAGATTGAAGCAAGGCTCCACAACATGTAGATGTTGGTAGAGCATGCCACCTTCCCTCTTAAGAGTCATTTCCACACTCCCGTACGTTTAAGGATGGCAGCCATAAGGGGAATCCAGGACTGGCAGAGCCCGGTACATTGTCTTTGCCTCCACGTGAAGTTTTTGGAAGTAAAGAGTCTGTCTGGAGAAGGGATACGCCCCAGAAATACAAGACAAAATTTAGAGAGAAGCCACAGCAGGTATGATGGCACAGAAAAGGAAGAGGTAAGTGACAAGGATCCAGAGCTCTACGACAACATCGGCTCGCCCATAGGACATAACAAGGATCACCATAGAGGAGAATTTAAATGTGGAAAAAGGAATAAGATCCAACTTGAATTGGGTAGTCTAAGCATTAATTCAGCACGGAGAGGAGTGGACACTAACAGAACTTCTAGAGGCCAGCGATACACTCAAGACACATACCCAAGTAGCAGCATTGGCAGCATAGACAGATACCTCACCAGCAAGCTCAGGAAAGATTCAACAGCCAAAGGAACCGCTATAATGGATCAGCGTCCAGGACAGGAAAACCAAAAGGAGGAGATGGTGGAAGACAATTTCTTCACCACCCAGCAACTGGCCCTGAGGTTGGATTCCCACAACTCCACTTTAATCTTCACGATGGAAATCCTATCGGAGCATCGATCCTTGATCAACCAGCTCCAAGATGAGGTTGATTTCCTAAGAAGACAAGGCGAAAGAATTGAAGAATTGCATGGAACCAGAGCTCATAATTCCGCAGAGAAAAGTCAAAGCGAGGAGTGCAAGAGAAGATCTGACTCAGTCCTACCAGACCTAAACATCACCCTGGAAATGCCACCAAAAGAAGAATGAGGCCCCGAGGAGAAGAGTCAGTAAGATTTGCAGAAAGATCTTCAAAAAACATGTAAAAATGGCTATGTCTAGTAAACTTCGGGTGTTAGTTATATCTAGAATAGCTTGTTATTCTAGCTTCCAGCATTAGAATTTTTGGACAGATCCTTGTAGTAAGCTATCATAAATCCTTGTAGTTGGTTCCCTTTACCAGCACCCCTTTTTGTACTCTGGGACTTCGGTCGTGCCTTTTTATATATAAAAAAAAAAAAAAAATCATTTTTTGTTAAAAAAAAAAAACAAGATGTGGTGAGTTTACTATTTATGGATAAGTCAAAGTGGTTGCAAAATAAATTAATTAAATAATAAAGTTAGTTGCAACTAGGAATGAAGAACTTACTATTCATGGAAAGTGGTTAAGTTAAGTGGACAAAGTGGTTAAGTTGAAAAAGTGGCTAAGTGGAAAAAGTGGTTAAGTGGACAAAAGTTGATACTTCTAGAGGAAGCTACTTGGAGAGTATAAATAAGAGAGAAAGGATCTCCCATTAGCACCTATTAAATATCATTGAATATCTATTTTGTGAAAGGTTATTTGGGAAGGTATTATTGACATAGAAAAAGTGTGGAAAAAAAATCGCAGCAGGAAAAGTGCAGCAAAAAAAGTGTGGTAGGAAAATCGTGGCAAGAAAAGTGTGGCAAAAAAATCATGGCAGGAAAAGTGCGGCAGAAAAATCGCGGAAGAAAAAGTGCAGCAGAAAAAGTGCGGCAGAAAAATCGTGGTAGGAAAAGTATGGCAGACAAAGTGTGGCAAGAAAAGTGCGACAAAAAAAGTGGGGCAAAAAAATCATGGCAAGAAAATTGCGGCCGAAAAATAGCAGAAGAAAAAGTACAGCAGACAAATCATGGCAGCAAAACCACTGCAGCATAATGCTACAAGAAGAAAAATGTATGGTTTTCATATGTGTAGTGTTGAATCTATAGATATTATTGATACAAAAAAAGTGCGACAGAAAAATCATGGCAAGAATAGTGCGGTGGAAAAATTGAGGCAGGAAAAGTGCAGCAGAAAAAGTGTGGTAGAAAAAGCGCGGCAGACAAAGTGCAGCAAAAAAATCGCGACAGGAAAAGTGCAGCAGAAAAAGTGCCACAGAAAAATCGCGGCAAGAAAAGTTTCATAGAAAAATCGCGGTAGAAAAAATGCAGCAGCATATTTGCAGCAACAAAATCGTGGCAGCAGAACCCTAGAAGAAGAAAAATGTATGATTTTCATATGTGTATATTGAGTCTGTGAATCTGTCTGAGGGTTTTCCTTGTAAATCTATTGGATTCCCTCTTGGAATTTTAGGTCTTATTGTAGAGTTGATCTAAGGCAGATCTACTGAAGTTTAGTATTGGTTCATGTTTGAGGGATTTTGGTTGAGGTATGTTGTTGAAGTTATTGGTATAGATAGAGGTTGTATAACATGATGTTGTGACATATGGTTGATGTGAGAATTTATGGTATTTGATTTATGAAGAGTGTGGTGCATTGATAAAGGTATCATGTTGGTTATCTTGGTGTATGTTATTGGTATATGGTAGAGGTATATGATTAGGTACATGGATGAGATACATACTTGAAGTACACGATGATCTTGATACATCTTGTTGAGGCATATTTTGGTTTGTTTTTTATACTTGATTGGTACATGTTGTTGGTTATATTTGTACATGGTTGATGTACATGGTTGATGTGCATTGTTGAAACATGGTTTGAGTGATATTCTTGTGATTTTGGGTATGAGATCTATGTTATCATATATGATATATTAAGGAGAGTATTGGTACATGTTGTTGGTGTATTTAGTTTTGTTGGTACATGCAAGGCACGGGTACAGGTTGGTTATAGGAAAATGGCACAGGTTGATTACATTTCAGTGGCACAAATTGGTATAGGTTTACAGCAGTATATCTCACAGTGACAGTGTGACAACGGTTCCATCATTATACTTATATTTTAGGGCGTTTCAATGGGGCAAGGATAGGTGATTGTAGCCACATTTCGGTTGTAGATGGAGAATGTAATGTCCCCACTTTGGGACATTATCATAGGGTAGAGATTTATGATGACCAGAGTATCCAGATGGATGCTATAGTGATTACAGGGGTATTTGAGAGGCATTGTAGGGTCCAGCTTGCATTGATGATCATATTCCATCATTATGAGCCATTCCGCACAGGTTGGCTTTGGTTTCGTTGTATTTCGACGATTTCCATGATTTTGACTATTTTGAGCTATAAGTCAATGGAATTCACTGAAGAGGTCATTTTGGGCACATTACTTGGAGGAACCTCTCAGTGTAATAGCTCATTGGAATCAGGAGGAGCAACACTACAGAATGGGATGGCTAGAAGTGACTTCCAGTGGCCAGGGAAGCCACAAGGAGAGATAATGAGCTTTTCAAAGGTAAAAAGGTTAATTAATTAATTTAAGTGATTTAATTAATTAAATAAATATTAATAAAATGAAAGTCACTTTGGAGGGAAAAGGTGAGCCAAAAA